>OX940896.1:27396910-27415973 GCA_954871355.1 Cabera pusaria
GTTAGGTTAGGTTAGGTTAGGTTAGGTTAGGTTAGGTTAGGTTAGGTTAGGTTAGGTTAGGTTAGGTTAGGTTAGGTTAGGTTAGGTTAGGTTAGGTTAGGTTAGGTTAGGTTAGGTTAGGTTAGGTTAGGTTAGGTTAGGTTAGGTTAGGTTAGGTTAGGTTAGGTTAGGTTAGGTTAGGTTAGGTTAGGTTAGGTTAGGTTAGGTTAGGTTAGGTTAGGTTAGGTTAGGTTAGGTTAGGTTAGGTTAGGTTAGGTTAGGTTAGGTTAGGTTAGGTTAGGTTAGGTTAGGTTAGGTTAGGTTAGGTTAGGTTAGGTTAGGTTAGGTTAGGTTAGGTTAGGTTAGGTTAGGTTAGGTTAGGTTAGGTTAGGTTAGGTTAGGTTAGGTTAGGTTAGGTTAGGTTAGGTTAGGTTAGGTTAGGTTAGGTTAGGTTAGGTTAGGTTAGGTTAGGTTAGGTTAGGTTAGGTTAGGTTAGGTTAGGTTAGGTTAGGTTAGGTTAGGTTAGGTTAGGTTAGGTTAGGTTAGGTTAGGTTAGGTTAGGTTAGGTTAGGTTAGGTTAGGTTAGGTTAGGTTAGGTTAGGTTAGGTTAGGTTAGGTTAGGTTAGGTTAGGTTAGGTTAGGTTAGGTTAGGTTAGGTTAGGTTAGGTTAGGTTAGGTTAGGTTAGGTTAGGTTAGGTTAGGTTAGGTTAGGTTAGGTTAGGTTAGGTTAGGTTAGGTTAGGTTAGGTTAGGTTAGGTTAGGTTAGGTTAGGTTAGGTTAGGTTAGGTTAGGTTAGGTTAGGTTAGGTTAGGTTAGGTTAGGTTAGGTTAGGTTAGGTTAGGTTAGGTTAGGTTAGGTTAGGTTAGGTTAGGTTAGGTTAGGTTAGGTTAGGTTAGGTTAGGTTAGGTTAGGTTAGGTTAGGTTAGGTTAGGTTAGGTTAGGTTAGGTTAGGTTAGGTTAGGTTAGGTTAGGTTAGGTTAGGTTAGGTTAGGTTAGGTTAGGTTAGGTTAGGTTAGGTTAGGTTAGGTTAGGTTAGGTTAGGTTAGGTTAGGTTAGGTTAGGTTAGGTTAGGTTAGGTTAGGTTAGGTTAGGTTAGGTTAGGTTAGGTTAGGTTAGGTTAGGTTAGGTTAGGTTAGGTTAGGTTAGGTTAGGTTAGGTTAGGTTAGGTTAGGTTAGGTTAGGTTAGGTTAGGTTAGGTTAGGTTAGGTTAGGTTAGGTTAGGTTAGGTTAGGTTAGGTTAGGTTAGGTTAGGTTAGGTTAGGTTAGGTTAGGTTAGGTTAGGTTAGGTTAGGTTAGGTTAGGTTAGGTTAGGTTAGGTTAGGTTAGGTTAGGTTAGGTTAGGTTAGGTTAGGTTAGGTTAGGTTAGGTTAGGTTAGGTTAGGTTAGGTTAGGTTAGGTTAGGTTAGGTTAGGTTAGGTTTTTTTTTTTTTTTTTCTTATAAAGAAGATTGCGAAGGAGTTTCTGTAGGAAGTTGGTGCTATTGGTATACTCCGTCTTCCCACAACTCAATAAGTTTTATGTTTATAAGCAGTCTCAGATAAGATACTTTAGGTTTTAGTTTTTGAATGGGGTAGATTAAGTAGAGTTACGATATTAATATGATATTTTTATATATAATTATTTATTTATAATAGTTAAGCTAATTCAAGGTTATTATTTAATTAAATAATATAACGTTTAGTTTTTAATCGTATTTATATTAGATATTATATTTTATTATTTATTTATTAGTTAGTGTTTTTTTGTTTTGTTTTTTTTTTTTTTTTTTAATTTTTTTTTTTTTTTTTTTTTTTTTTTTTTTTTTTTTTTTCATTAAGCTTATTGTTAAATAAAAGAAAATATAACGTTTTATTTTAAACGTATTATGAATAGAAAATGTTTTTTTTTTTTTTTTTTTTTTTTTTTTTTTTTTTCTTGTTTTTTAATATTATTTAAGTTCTTTTTTTTCTTTTATTTTATTTTTTTTTAAATTATTATTATTATTATATGTGTATGCATGTACATATATATATGTACATATATACGCATACGGACACACAAATATTGTGTTTGCGTATTTATGGATTATTTACAAAATGCATTTTTTAGATCAAAGATAATAAGTCATTTTCTTTTATAGCAGTTTTTGTTTGTCATTCATTAATCTAACCCACTAATCAATTACATTAATTAGTGGGTTAGATTAATGAAGCGTAAGAATATAATACTAATAATTATAATATTAGCAGCTATTAGGTGCAGGTAGTCAAATTCGAGTTAGGATCCTGTGTTAAATTTTTTAAGATGATTTATTATGTATATGATGTGCGATTGATAAGTTTCTGCCGAGTCTTCTTTAGTTAAAATCTGAGTTATGTTGAATGGGTTAGATAGAGACGAAGATGTAAGAGTATGGTTAAGTCTTGTCATAGCAAATCTAGGACACTCTTCGATCAGATGCTCGAGAGTTTGGGGTGTGTTGTTGTCACACGGACAATTTTCATCCCTGGTAATTTTGAATCTGTGAAGGTAAGTTTTGTGGTATCCATGACCGGATAAAAGCTGCGTGATGTGAAAGTTTAATTTAAATGTTTTGAGGCACTGGATGAGGTCTTTGTGGGTGGGTAGTAGACTTAATGTGTGTGGGCTTGATTGTTTATAGTGTTCTGTTGTTTTAAGATCGGATATTAATCTATTTTGATATTTGACAAAACTGATGGGAATATCGAGAAAGTCTGGCAACTTATGAAGAAGTGCAGCAGACTTGGCTGCATCATCAGCCAGCTCATTACCGCCTATGCCGATGTGGCTACGTACCCATGAGAACTGAATTGTGGCTTCCGATTGTTTAAGGGTGCGAAGATTTTTGTGTATATTAACAGCTAATTTATTTGTGGTGGAAGGGTTTGACAATTCCGTTAGTGCGGATCTGGAGTCGGATAATACGGATAGGGTTTTTATGTGTTTTTGTTCTATGACCCATTTAAGTGCGAGGTTAATGGCTAGAAGTTCAGCCTGAAATACAGAACAGAGATCATGTAGTTTGTATTTCTTTGTAATTATTTCAGTGTTGCCATCTGTTGGTTTGATTGCCACGAATGCTGCTCCGACCTTGTTATCGTGCTTACTTCCGTCAGTAAAGATTTGCCAGCTATTGATTCCTACAAGATTGAAACAAAGATCATTATATTCAGCTATGGATGGGATTTCATCGAATGTAATGCTTTGTCTGTATGCGGGATGAAGGAGTTTAGAGGGGTTGACAGGCTTGTCAAGCTGCAGATCGTCAGGTGCAAATCTGGTGACGTTCATGATTTTGCTGTGTTCAATATCAGCTATTTCTTGTATTTTGGCAGGTAGAGGGGTGATGTTAGCAAGAGAAATGGCGGTAGTTGTGCGTATGGTTCTGAACCCTGATATAATTTTTATCGCAAAAAGGCGCTGAAGCGAGAGAAGTTTTTGAATGACGTGTTTATATTTGGTGGCGGTACTAGCCCATATGCCAGCCGCATAGCTGATTATTGGTTGAATGACCTGTAAGTATATGGTTTTGACATTTTCTGGAATTATTCCCCAGGTGGGCCTTACGAAGATAGCTAGTTTACTGTATAGCATTTTTGCTTTGTTGGTTATATGTTCAACGTGTTTTATGAATTTTTGTTTGTTGTCGATTATTAGCCCTAAATATTTGATTTGTGTCGTGAAACATAGTTGCTGTTCTTGCATGAATAATCTGCATTTATTAGCTTTACCGGTAAAGGCGATAGCTTGGGTTTTTTCGGGCCCGAATTCTAATTTGACACCTTTCCCCCACTCGGTTATTATGCTCAATGCTTGGTTAGCTCTGTTTTCGAGTTCCTTAATACCCTTGGACTGAACTATGAGAAGTATATCGTCTGCATAAGCTTGTATGTGACACCCATCAGGAAGTTCGGTGAGAAGCAGTTGGTCGAGGAGTAGGTTCCACATAGTCGGGCCACATACGGAGCCTTGTATGCATCCTTTAGTCATTGTTTTATTGACACTACAGTCGGCAAAGTTAATTTGCACTTGTCGATTTTCTGTATAACTGTGTAAAATATTGTATAGGTTGCCCGGGCAGTTAACTTCTCTGAGTCTATGAAATATTGCCGGCCACCACGCGTTATCAAATGCTGCTCGGATATCAAGGGAGATAGCGATGACTTGGTCGCCGTCATTTTTGGCTGAGTTGATATTTTTGAGAGCGGCGTGTATAGCATCGTTAGTAGATGTTTGGAGTTTGAATCCAAACTGTTTTTTGCAGTCATTGTCCGTTGTATATAAATGATGAGTGAGTCTATTGATAATGAGCTTTTCTAGAAGTTTTCCAAATACATTAATTAGTCCGATTGGGCGATAAGAGGAAGTTTTTGTATGGTCACTTTTATTGGGTTTTGGAATAATTTTCACCTGAGCTGTTTTCCAACAGTTAGGAAAATATTCAAGCTCAAGGCAGCGATTCATTATATTGGTGATGATTGTGGGAAATTTGGTGGTAAAAAGATGGCAAATGTCTGAAGTTAAGTGATCAGGACCAGGGGCTTTCTTGGGGTTGAATGATTTAATGCATGCAATGATTTCGGCAGTAGTGAAAGGAAGATCGGGAGGGGAGTTGAGAGGCTGAGTAATTTGTTCTCTGAGCGTTTTTTGCAGATGAGTTTCGTCTGTATTGTCATCAGGGAAGAAAGTATTAAGTAAGGCTTTGGCAGTATCAGGGGCGTTATTTGTATAGCTGCCGTCTTCTAGTTTAAGTGTGGTAGGGGGATTTGAGATGGGCTTGGTCTGTATAATTTTATTTGTTATGGACCAAACATCATCTTTGGCCTGTCTATTGCAAAACTCTTTAAAGTGATCAGAGGAATATTTTGTTATTGCGTCGGAATATTTAATTTTGAGTTCGTCTCTTTCTTTAAGTGTAAGTGTTAGAGGTTGTTTTTGACGGACAAGTTTTGATAAAAGGTGGTGATTTTTAATAACTGACTGTTTTAATGATTCTAGTTCGTCATTCCACCAGGGAATGCGTTCGGCTGAATGGGTTGATTTGGGTAAGATTTTGTCGCACGCGATTTGGATAGCTAGGGTAGTGTTAGAAATAGTGAGATTAAGTTGTTCACGGGAGGTAGTGTTTATACGATCTAAAGAGTAAGTGGGTAGCTGCCTATTGATTTCTTCACAGAGTTGTTCTTCTATTAGGTCCCATTGGACATTGGAGGTGTTGTATCTGAATGTAGATAATTTTTTATTTTTTGTGAACCGTGCTTCCTTTGGAACAATCTTGAATGTGACGGCAGTGTGGTCAGATGAAGGGAAAATAGTATCGTTAGTACTCCAGTCAACAATCTGTGCAATGTTGTCATTGCTGATTAGGGTGATATCGACGATTGACGTTCGAAGTTTACCATTTGTCACTGCGGAGAAGGTGGGTGAGTTGCCTTGGTTGCAGACCGTTAGATTATGTTGTATGACAAGGTTGTAGATGTCGTTACCCCGTTTATTATTGCTCGAGGAGCCCCATGCTGTATGCCATCCGTTTAAGTCTCCACATATGATGTGTGTGGCTCCTCTAGTTTTATTCAGAAATATATCAATTTTATTAATAAGGTTATTGCTGTCAACTCGTGGTTCAATGTAGCAAGAGATGAGGTATATGTGTTTGCCATTTGTGTTGCGTATTTGAACTATGGATAAGTTTGTATCAGAGAACTCAGAGTAACCAACTGTACAAAATGCATTTTTCTTAGTTAATATGAGAGCTTTGATTGGTGGCTGTAAAGGATCACTTGCAGGAAATTGGTGAGTGTCATATCCCTGTATCCCTTTAAATATCCCCGAGTTTCCTGTGTAGGGTTCATTTACTACTATGACATCTGTGGAGTTATTGTGTGCATACACGCATAGCTCATGGAAGGCATTTTTGCTGCGACCCAGATTTATCTGGACGCAGCTAAGATAATTATATTGATGCTGTGGTTGAGGAACGGTGAGAGGCGGGAGTGGACTACAGGCCATAGTCAGTCTTGTTCTTGGTTTCATTAAAATTTCTCTGATAAACAGGGCAGAGTCCCGAAGTGGCGCTGTGCGCAAAGGTTTCGATGTTATGCGGACGACGAGCGCCCTGGAGTGAGGTTTTGGTTGAGCAGTTGAAACATTTCAGTTTTCCGGAGTCTTCTTTGTGGGGGCAGTTTGCATAGGTGTGACTATTCTCTGCACAGTAAGAGCAAGCGGTCACGTCATTGGTGCACCTCTTTCTAGTATGCCCAAACTGCATACATTTGTAGCATTGGAGGAGAGGGACATAAACGTCAACATGTACCCTTTGGTGGTTTATGTTTACTTTGCCTAGTTTCATAATTTTGTTGAAAGTGGTTGGTGAAGTTGTGAATATAGCGTTATAGAGCCGGGCGTTTCTGTTATTGCGTTCAAATTTGAAGTGCAATTCGTCTGGGTTTTGAATTTGAATGGTGTCATTTTGCGTGCAGATAATTTTGTAAAGGTCATTAACGGGGATATTTTTCGAGATGCCTCTTATAATGATCATCGGTTTCAGCTTGTGACAAATTTCAGCTTTAACATCGCAATCTGTATTATTGACTTTATCCAGAGCTATTTGTTGTTGTTCACAATTTTCAAATGTGACTTTGATCCTATTATTGTTAATAAGTTTTGTATTCAGGGGCGCGAAATTTGTATCTGTGAAATTGATGGATTCTTGCCAAAGTTGGAGAGTGTCTATAGCACTGTTAACCTCCCTGTCGGTTGACACGATGATGGCGGGTTTAAACGGCGTTGGTTTAAAGGGGAGGGAATCATTGAACCTTCTAGGTTTTTCGCGGGGAATTGACGGGAGATCCGTGTTAAGGGTCTCGTGCAAGCAATTTTCCCGCATCTTGATAAGGTCAATGGAGGTTTTAAGTTTCGCAATTTCGTCTGTGATTGTGTTCGTATTTTTAGTGATAATGGCAAGCTCTATATCAGTGCTAGAAGCAGGCCTGGATTTTCCGCTTAGCATTTCACAGAAAGAGTTTGCTTCCTGATTAATTTCGTTCGTAATTAGGATGATTGTTTCTTTGTTGGTTTTAGTTAAGCTTCTGCCCTCTTTTAACTTATAAACTATATTAGACGTGAGTTTATTAATGTTTTGGATGTGTTTTTTCCCCAGAGCTTCGAGCGAGTTACTGTGAGTGTTATCTGAATGTGGCGTCTCTGATTGCTCGTCATAATGCAGGTGAAATGATTGAGAGTCAGAGCTACTTTCAAAGTGGAGATCAAGGCTTGGTTCTAGATTAAGACCTGCGGCAAATGTATTGTGATCTACTTGATCAGTATTTGAAGCGGGTTCGCACCCGAGCGATTTAAGCATCCCGGAGGAGAACTTAGGGGGCGGGGATCGAAACATATTGCAAAAGTGTATTAAAATGTGATGTACACTTAAGTTATTTAACTTTTAACTAAACAGACAGAATAGGGTAATAAGAGCAACATCTGCTTGTGCTTATTATAAAAAAAAAATTATAAATATATACTTCTAAATATATTTAAATGAACAAAACTGTAGATAAGGTATAAAAATTCTGTGTAAAAGGCAGAAATATTGCTATAACTAGGCGAAAATAATATATCTAAAGCTTATAATACAATAACAATGCTTAATTCTATGCCTAGTAATATTTAAAAAAAAGAATAAAAGTGTCATATATTTATTTAAAAAAGTTTTATGATATATCAAGTATTGGCAAGAGCCAGAAAGTTAACCTCAGAGATGAAGTAATGGTGGGTGGGCGGGCCGAAATTTTGTTTTTTATGGGCTTTATCGCTGAAAAAGGCGGTGGTTTAGTTCCGGGGGGTGTTTCTACAGATAATAAAGTGATTTCCTGAAACTTTTATAGGTATTTTGATGAAAGAAACTCGAAATACCTATAAAAAACGTAGTTTCGTACCTGAAATTCACGAAAAATGACCAAAACTCGAATTATATATTAATAACTTTACTTTTTTGTTACAGATCCTGAACGAGCTCGCAGAGAAGCATCGAATGGTATACTACACGTGGATATTGGAAGAAAAATCAAAATGGTTAGGTTAGGTTAGGTTAGGTTAGGTTAGGTTAGGTTAGGTTAGGTTAGGTTAGGTTAGGTTAGGTTAGGTTAGGTTAGGTTAGGTTAGGTTAGGTTAGGTTAGGTTAGGTTAGGTTAGGTTAGGTTAGGTTAGGTTAGGTTAGGTTAGGTTAGGTTAGGTTAGGTTAGGTTAGGTTAGGTTAGGTTAGGTTAGGTTAGGTTAGGTTAGGTTAGGTTAGGTTAGGTTAGGTTAGGTTAGGTTAGGTTAGGTTAGGTTAGGTTAGGTTAGGTTAGGTTAGGTTAGGTTAGGTTAGGTTAGGTTAGGTTAGGTTAGGTTAGGTTAGGTTAGGTTAGGTTAGGTTAGGTTAGGTTAGGTTAGGTTAGGTTAGGTTAGGTTAGGTTAGGTTAGGTTAGGTTAGGTTAGGTTAGGTTAGGTTAGGTTAGGTTAGGTTAGGTTAGGTTAGGTTAGGTTAGGTTAGGTTAGGTTAGGTTAGGTTAGGTTAGGTTAGGTTAGGTTAGGTTAGGTTAGGTTAGGTTAGGTTAGGTTAGGTTAGGTTAGGTTAGGTTAGGTTAGGTTAGGTTAGGTTAGGTTAGGTTAGGTTAGGTTAGGTTAGGTTAGGTTAGGTTAGGTTAGGTTAGGTTAGGTTAGGTTAGGTTAGGTTAGGTTAGGTTAGGTTAGGTTAGGTTAGGTTAGGTTAGGTTAGGTTAGGTTAGGTTAGGTTAGGTTAGGTTAGGTTAGGTTAGGTTAGGTTAGGTTAGGTTAGGTTAGGTTAGGTTAGGTTAGGTTAGGTTAGGTTAGGTTAGGTTAGGTTAGGTTAGGTTAGGTTAGGTTAGGTTAGGTTAGGTTAGGTTAGGTTAGGTTAGGTTAGGTTAGGTTAGGTTAGGTTAGGTTAGGTTAGGTTAGGTTAGGTTAGGTTAGGTTAGGTTAGGTTAGGTTAGGTTAGGTTAGGTTAGGTTAGGTTAGGTTAGGTTAGGTTAGGTTAGGTTAGGTTAGGTTAGGTTAGGTTAGGTTAGGTTAGGTTAGGTTAGGTTAGGTTAGGTTAGGTTAGGTTAGGTTAGGTTAGGTTAGGTTAGGTTAGGTTAGGTTAGGTTAGGTTAGGTTAGGTTAGGTTAGGTTAGGTTAGGTTAGGTTAGGTTAGGTTAGGTTAGGTTAGGTTAGGTTAGGTTAGGTTAGGTTAGGTTAGGTTAGGTTAGGTTAGGTTAGGTTAGGTTAGGTTAGGTTAGGTTAGGTTAGGTTAGGTTAGGTTAGGTTAGGTTAGGTTAGGTTAGGTTAGGTTAGGTTAGGTTAGGTTAGGTTAGGTTAGGTTAGGTTAGGTTAGGTTAGGTTAGGTTAGGTTAGGTTAGGTTAGGTTAGGTTAGGTTAGGTTAGGTTAGGTTAGGTTAGGTTAGGTTAGGTTAGGTTAGGTTAGGTTAGGTTAGGTTAGGTTAGGTTAGGTTAGGTTAGGTTAGGTTAGGTTAGGTTAGGTTAGGTTAGGTTAGGTTAGGTTAGGTTAGGTTAGGTTAGGTTAGGTTAGGTTAGGTTAGGTTAGGTTAGGTTAGGTTAGGTTAGGTTAGGTTAGGTTAGGTTAGGTTAGGTTAGGTTAGGTTAGGTTAGGTTAGGTTAGGTTAGGTTAGGTTAGGTTAGGTTAGGTTAGGTTAGGTTAGGTTAGGTTAGGTTAGGTTAGGTTAGGTTAGGTTAGGTTAGGTTAGGTTAGGTTAGGTTAGGTTAGGTTAGGTTAGGTTAGGTTAGGTTAGGTTAGGTTAGGTTAGGTTAGGTTAGGTTAGGTTAGGTTAGGTTAGGTTAGGTTAGGTTAGGTTAGGTTAGGTTAGGTTAGGTTAGGTTAGGTTAGGTTAGGTTAGGTTAGGTTAGGTTAGGTTAGGTTAGGTTAGGTTAGGTTAGGTTAGGTTAGGTTAGGTTAGGTTAGGTTAGGTTAGGTTAGGTTAGGTTAGGTTAGGTTAGGTTAGGTTAGGTTAGGTTAGGTTAGGTTAGGTTAGGTTAGGTTAGGTTAGGTTAGGTTAGGTTAGGTTAGGTTAGGTTAGGTTAGGTTAGGTTAGGTTAGGTTAGGTTAGGTTAGGTTAGGTTAGGTTAGGTTAGGTTAGGTTAGGTTAGGTTAGGTTAGGTTAGGTTAGGTTAGGTTAGGTTAGGTTAGGTTAGGTTAGGTTAGGTTAGGTTAGGTTAGGTTAGGTTAGGTTAGGTTAGGTTAGGTTAGGTTAGGTTAGGTTAGGTTAGGTTAGGTTAGGTTAGGTTAGGTTAGGTTAGGTTAGGTTAGGTTAGGTTAGGTTAGGTTAGGTTAGGTTAGGTTAGGTTAGGTTAGGTTAGGTTAGGTTAGGTTAGGTTAGGTTAGGTTAGGTTAGGTTAGGTTAGGTTAGGTTAGGTTAGGTTAGGTTAGGTTAGGTTAGGTTAGGTTAGGTTAGGTTAGGTTAGGTTAGGTTAGGTTAGGTTAGGTTAGGTTAGGTTAGGTTAGGTTAGGTTAGGTTAGGTTAGGTTAGGTTAGGTTAGGTTAGGTTAGGTTAGGTTAGGTTAGGTTAGGTTAGGTTAGGTTAGGTTAGGTTAGGTTAGGTTAGGTTAGGTTAGGTTAGGTTAGGTTAGGTTAGGTTAGGTTAGGTTAGGTTAGGTTAGGTTAGGTTAGGTTAGGTTAGGTTAGGTTAGGTTAGGTTAGGTTAGGTTAGGTTAGGTTAGGTTAGGTTAGGTTAGGTTAGGTTAGGTTAGGTTAGGTTAGGTTAGGTTAGGTTAGGTTAGGTTAGGTTAGGTTAGGTTAGGTTAGGTTAGGTTAGGTTAGGTTAGGTTAGGTTAGGTTAGGTTAGGTTAGGTTAGGTTAGGTTAGGTTAGGTTAGGTTAGGTTAGGTTAGGTTAGGTTAGGTTAGGTTAGGTTAGGTTAGGTTAGGTTAGGTTAGGTTAGGTTAGGTTAGGTTAGGTTAGGTTAGGTTAGGTTAGGTTAGGTTAGGTTAGGTTAGGTTAGGTTAGGTTAGGTTAGGTTAGGTTAGGTTAGGTTAGGTTAGGTTAGGTTAGGTTAGGTTAGGTTAGGTTAGGTTAGGTTAGGTTAGGTTAGGTTAGGTTAGGTTAGGTTAGGTTAGGTTAGGTTAGGTTAGGTTAGGTTAGGTTAGGTTAGGTTAGGTTAGGTTAGGTTAGGTTAGGTTAGGTTAGGTTAGGTTAGGTTAGGTTAGGTTAGGTTAGGTTAGGTTAGGTTAGGTTAGGTTAGGTTAGGTTAGGTTAGGTTAGGTTAGGTTAGGTTAGGTTAGGTTAGGTTAGGTTAGGTTAGGTTAGGTTAGGTTAGGTTAGGTTAGGTTAGGTTAGGTTAGGTTAGGTTAGGTTAGGTTAGGTTAGGTTAGGTTAGGTTAGGTTAGGTTAGGTTAGGTTAGGTTAGGTTAGGTTAGGTTAGGTTAGGTTAGGTTAGGTTAGGTTAGGTTAGGTTAGGTTAGGTTAGGTTAGGTTAGGTTAGGTTAGGTTAGGTTAGGTTAGGTTAGGTTAGGTTAGGTTAGGTTAGGTTAGGTTAGGTTAGGTTAGGTTAGGTTAGGTTAGGTTAGGTTAGGTTAGGTTAGGTTAGGTTAGGTTAGGTTAGGTTAGGTTAGGTTAGGTTAGGTTAGGTTAGGTTAGGTTAGGTTAGGTTAGGTTAGGTTAGGTTAGGTTAGGTTAGGTTAGGTTAGGTTAGGTTAGGTTAGGTTAGGTTAGGTTAGGTTAGGTTAGGTTAGGTTAGGTTAGGTTAGGTTAGGTTAGGTTAGGTTAGGTTAGGTTAGGTTAGGTTAGGTTAGGTTAGGTTAGGTTAGGTTAGGTTAGGTTAGGTTAGGTTAGGTTAGGTTAGGTTAGGTTAGGTTAGGTTAGGTTAGGTTAGGTTAGGTTAGGTTAGGTTAGGTTAGGTTAGGTTAGGTTAGGTTAGGTTAGGTTAGGTTAGGTTAGGTTAGGTTAGGTTAGGTTAGGTTAGGTTAGGTTAGGTTAGGTTAGGTTAGGTTAGGTTAGGTTAGGTTAGGTTAGGTTAGGTTAGGTTAGGTTAGGTTAGGTTAGGTTAGGTTAGGTTAGGTTAGGTTAGGTTAGGTTAGGTTAGGTTAGGTTAGGTTAGGTTAGGTTAGGTTAGGTTAGGTTAGGTTAGGTTAGGTTAGGTTAGGTTAGGTTAGGTTAGGTTAGGTTAGGTTAGGTTAGGTTAGGTTAGGTTAGGTTAGGTTAGGTTAGGTTAGGTTAGGTTAGGTTAGGTTAGGTTAGGTTAGGTTAGGTTAGGTTAGGTTAGGTTAGGTTAGGTTAGGTTAGGTTAGGTTAGGTTAGGTTAGGTTAGGTTAGGTTAGGTTAGGTTAGGTTAGGTTAGGTTAGGTTAGGTTAGGTTAGGTTAGGTTAGGTTAGGTTAGGTTAGGTTAGGTTAGGTTAGGTTAGGTTAGGTTAGGTTAGGTTAGGTTAGGTTAGGTTAGGTTAGGTTAGGTTAGGTTAGGTTAGGTTAGGTTAGGTTAGGTTAGGTTAGGTTAGGTTAGGTTAGGTTAGGTTAGGTTAGGTTAGGTTAGGTTAGGTTAGGTTAGGTTAGGTTAGGTTAGGTTAGGTTAGGTTAGGTTAGGTTAGGTTAGGTTAGGTTAGGTTAGGTTAGGTTTTTTTTTTTTTTTTATTTTTTTTTTATATTTTTCTCCTCTGACAATGTCAGAGACCTTTGTCTTCAATTCTTGTTATATTGTTTTTTAATTAAGTTAGTATGCGAGTTTGTATAAACAGAATTTTCTATCGCTTATTTCTTTTTGCCACCTCACTGGCTATGTCTGTGCAGTATTTTATAAATTCACTTCTTTTTTGTTTATCCATCATTATTTTGCTTGCGTTTTCTTGTGTTATCGTTATTCCAAGTTGTTGTTCTAAGTTAAACTTGCGGAGGGCATAGACCGGGCACTCAAAAACAACATGTAATAGTGATTCGGCCTTATTTGGCTCACAGATGCACGATGGGTCGTCCTTACACTTGAAGCGATTCAAGTATTCGGAGAACCCACCGTGCCCTGTGAGCACTTGTGTTATAACTCCAGAAAGCTCAATTTTTCTAATTGTTTTGTATCCTTCTTTTGCGTCAGGGAGGAAAACCTTTGTGACTGAAGCCGTTTCGCCTGTTTTGTATCTTCGGTTCCACTCGTCAGCGACTCTTGGCGAATTTGTCGCTTGACGAATGAAACCGGGCAACTGTCATAATCCGGTTTTTTCTTGATCTTCAGCGCTGCGTCCTTGGCCAGCTCGTCTGCTCGCTCGTTGCCGACGAGACCAGCATGAGCTTTAACCCAAAACAAATGCACAGTTTTGTTCTGCAGATTAATTTGTCTCAGGATTTCGCGAGCTTCCGCGGCCAAGGGGTGAGTCGTAGATTGGTTGGTAAGGGTTTCTAACGCAGATCTTGAGTCACTATAGATCCCATATCTCATTTCTTTGCGTTTCAGTATCACCTTCGTGGCATAGCATATGGCCAAGAGTTCAGCCTGATAGACCGAACAGTAACTCGATAGTTTCAGCTTGAGGGATTTTGTCTCGCCTTCGCTTGTCCATATAGACAGCGCAGCTCCGACTTTTCCCTCAATCCTACTACCATCCGTGAAGATACGCACGTCCTGGTTGTTGTTCGCGTCTACTTCCTGCTGGTCTTTCAAGCTTTTGAACTCAAGGCGCATATGTTTCGATGGGTGGGGACCGTTGACAAACTGTACATTTCGCTCTATTTCCCGGTCTTTTAGTGCTGACTGCGATAATCCTTTCTTTGCCTCGTACAAAGCAGCGGCTTCTTGTATCCGAAGGTCAAGTGGGAGTATCCCAGCCAACACTAATGCCGAGTTCAGTGACACTGTACGGTAGGCCTTCGTGATCTTTTGCGCGAAACCTCTCTGTACCGCGTTTAGTTGTTTTACTGCCCTTATCCTTCCAGCAGCCGGAGCCCAAGCGCTTGCTGCGTAGAGAATGACGGGTTCGACTGTCGCCGTGTAGATTGTGCGGATGACTTCAGGGTGCAGGCCCCAGCTGATTCTGGCGGCTCTTGATAGACTTTTATATATATTAATTGCCTTCTTGCACACGGATGTTATGTGGCTTTTAAATGTCAAATGTTTGTCTATAACGAGCCCCAGAATCTTGATTTCGCTACTCATCTCGATGGCAGCCCCGCCCATCCTCAGAAGTGGTGTGTCATATTTAAGTTTCTTTGTTATGACCATAGCTTTGGTTTTATGAGGCGCAAATGTTAGCTTATTACTGACACCCCACTTCTGAACATAGGCGAGGGCAGCGTTTGCCTGCTCCTGCACTTGTAGAGCCGTGTCCCCGTCGAAGATCAGCACCACGTCATCCGCAAACGCCTGGTTATAATGGTTCTGATCCCCAAGCCCTTTGAGTAATGGATCTAGCAGGAGATTCCACAGTATTGGACCACCAATTGAACCTTGAACACATCCTTTGTTGGTGGTCTTTGTGTACTCCTGCCCAGCGTACCTCACCGTCACTCTCCTCTCGGTGAGGTAACTGTCCATCACTCTTCTGATGTTTACTGGGCACTTTTCCTCAGCCAATCTGGTTTTTAATGCTGGCCACCATGGGTTAGGTTAGGTTAGGTTAGGTTAGGTTAGGTTAGGTTAGGTTAGGTTAGGTTAGGTTAGGTTAGGTTAGGTTAGGTTAGGTTAGGTTAGGTTAGGTTAGGTTAGGTTAGGTTAGGTTAGGTTAGGTTAGGTTAGGTTAGGTTAGGTTAGGTTAGGTTAGGTTAGGTTAGGTTAGGTTAGGTTAGGTTAGGTTAGGTTAGGTTAGGTTAGGTTAGGTTAGGTAGGTTAGGTTAGGTTAGGTTAGGTTAGGTTAGGTTAGGTTAGGTTAGGTTAGGTTAGGTTAGGTTAGGTTAGGTTAGGTTAGGTTAGGTTAGGTTAGGTTAGGTTAGGTTAGGTTAGGTTAGGTTAGGTTAGGTTAGGTTAGGTTAGGTTAGGTTAGGTTAGGTTAGGTTAGGTTAGGTTAGGTTAGGTTAGGTTAGGTTAGGTTAGGTTAGGTTAGGTTAGGTTAGGTTAGGTTAGGTTAGGTTAGGTTAGGTTAGGTTAGGTTAGGTTAGGTTAGGTTAGGTTAGGTTAGGTTAGGTTAGGTTAGGTTAGGTTAGGTTAGGTTAGGTTAGGTTAGGTTAGGTTAGGTTAGGTTAGGTTAGGTTAGGTTAGGTTAGGTTAGGTTAGGTTAGGTTAGGTTAGGTTAGGTTAGGTTAGGTTAGGTTAGGTTAGGTTAGGTTAGGTTAGGTTAGGTTAGGTTAGGTTAGGTTAGGTTAGGTTAGGTTAGGTTAGGTTAGGTTAGGTTAGGTTAGGTTAGGTTAGGTTAGGTTAGGTTAGGTTAGGTTAGGTTAGGTTAGGTTAGGTTAGGTTAGGTTAGGTTAGGTTAGGTTAGGTTAGGTTAGGTTAGGTTAGGTTAGGTTAGGTTAGGTTAGGTTAGGTTAGGTTAGGTTAGGTTAGGTTAGGTTAGGTTAGGTTAGTTAGGTTAGGTTAGGTTAGGTTAGGTTAGGTTAGGTTAGGTTAGGTTAGGTTAGGTTAGGTTAGGTTAGGTTAGGTTAGGTTAGGTTAGGTTAGGTTAGGTTAGGTTAGGTTAGGTTAGGTTAGGTTAGGTTAGGTTAGGTTAGGTTAGGTTAGGTTAGGTTAGGTTAGGTTAGGTTAGGTTAGGTTAGGTTAGGTTAGGTTAGTTAGGTTAGGTTAGGTTAGGTTAGGTTAGGTTAGGTTAGGTTAGGTTAGGTTAGGTTAGGTTAGGTTAGGTTAGGTTAGGTTAGGTTAGGTTAGGTTAGGTTAGGTTAGGTTAGGTTAGGTTAGGTTAGGTTAGGTTAGGTTAGGTTAGGTTAGGTTAGGTTAGGTTAGGTTAGGTTAGGTTAGTTAGGTTAGGTTAGGTTAGGTTAGGTTAGGTTAGGTTAGGTTAGGTTAGGTTAGGTTAGGTTAGGTTAGGTTAGGTTAGGTTAGGTTAGGTTAGGTTAGGTTAGGTTAGGTTAGGTTAGGTTAGGTTAGGTTAGGTTAGGTTAGTTAGGTTAGGTTAGGTTAGGTTAGGTTAGGTTAGGTTAGGTTAGGTTAGGTTAGGTTAGGTTAGGTTAGGTTAGGTTAGGTTAGGTTAGGTTAGGTTAGGTTAGGTTAGGTTAGGTTAGGTTAGGTTAGGTTAGGTTAGGTTAGTTAGGTTAGGTTAGGTTAGGTTAGGTTAGGTTAGGTTAGGTTAGGTTAGGTTAGGTTAGGTTAGGTTAGGTTAGGTTAGGTTAGGTTAGGTTAGGTTAGGTTAGGTTAGGTTAGGTTAGGTTAGGTTAGGTTAGGTTAGGTTAGGTTAGGTTAGGTTAGGTTAGGTTAGGTTAGGTTAGGTTAGGTTAGGTTAGGTTAGGTTAGGTTAGGTTAGGTTAGGTTAGGTTAGGTTAGGTTAGGTTAGGTTAGGTTAGGTTAGGTTAGGTTAGGTTAGGTTAGGTTAGGTTAGGTTAGGTTAGGTTAGGTTAGGTTAGGTTAGGTTAGGTTAGGTTAGGTTAGGTTAGGTTAGGTTAGGTTAGGTTAGGTTAGGTTAGGTTAGGTTAGGTTAGGTTAGGTTAGGTTAGGTTAGGTTAGGTTAGGTTAGGTTAGGTTAGGTTAGGTTAGGTTAGGTTAGGTTAGGTTAGGTTAGGTTAGGTTAGGTTAGGTTAGGTTAGGTTAGGTTAGGTTAGGTTAGGTTAGGTTAGGTTAGTTAGGTTAGGTTAGGTTAGGTTAGGTTAGGTTAGGTTAGGTTAGGTTAGGTTAGGTTAGGTTAGGTTAGGTTAGTTAGGTTAGGTTAGGTTAGGTTAGGTTAGGTTAGGTTAGGTTAGGTTAGGTTAGGTTAGGTTAGGTTAGGTTAGGTTAGGTTAGGTTAGGTTAGGTTAGGTTAGGTTAGGTTAGGTTAGGTTAGGTTAGGTTAGGTTAGGTTAGGTTAGGTTAGGTTAGGTTAGGTTAGGTTAGGTTAGGTTAGGTTAGGTTAGGTTAGTTAGGTTAGGTTAGGTTAGGTTAGGTTAGGTTAGGTTAGGTTAGGTTAGGTTAGGTTAGGTTAGGTTAGGTTAGGTTAGGTTAGGTTAGGTTAGGTTAGGTTAGGTTAGGTTAGGTTAGGTTAGGTTAGGTTAGGTTAGGTTAGGTTAGGTTAGGTTAGGTTAGGTTAGGTTAGGTTAGGTTAGGTTAGGTTAGGTTAGGTTAGGTTAGGTTAGGTTAGGTTAGGTTAGGTTAGGTTAGGTTAGGTTAGGTTAGGTTAGGTAGGTTAGGTTAGGTTAGGTTAGGTTAGGTTAGGTTAGGTTAGGTTAGGTTAGGTTAGGTTAGGTTAGGTTAGGTTAGGTTAGTTAGGTTAGGTTAGGTTAGGTTAGGTTAGGTTAGGTTAGGTTAGGTTAGGTTAGGTTAGGTTAGGTTAGGTTAGGTTAGGTTAGGTTAGGTTAGGTTAGGTTAGGTTAGGTTAGGTTAGGTTAGGTTAGGTTAGGTTAGGTTAGGTTAGGTTAGGTTAGGTTAGGTTGTTAGGTTAGGTTAGGTTAGGTTAGGTTAGGTTAGGTTAGGTTAGGTTAGGTTAGGTTAGGTTAGGTTAGGTTAGGTTAGGTTAGGTTAGGTTAGGTTAGGTTAGGTTAGGTTAGGTTAGGTTAGGTTAGGTTAGGTTAGGTTAGGTTAGGTTAGGTTAGGTTAGGTTAGGTTAGGTTAGGTTAGGTTAGGTTAGGTTAGGTTAGGTTAGGTTAGGTTAGGTTAGGTTAGGTTAGGTTAGGTTAGGTTAGTTAGGTTAGGTTAGGTTAGGTTAGGTTAGGTTAGGTTAGGTTAGGTTAGGTTAGGTTAGGTTAGGTTAGGTTAGGTTAGGTTAGGTTAGGTTAGGTTAGGTTAGGTTAGGTTAGGTTAGGTTAGGTTAGGTTAGGTTAGGTTAGGTTAGGTTAGGTTAGGTTAGGTTAGGTTAGGTTAGGTTAGGTTAGGTTAGGTTAGGTTAGGTTAGGTTAGGTTAGGTTAGGTTAGGTTAGGTTAGGTTAGGTTAGGTTAGGTTAGGTTAGGTTAGGTTAGGTTAGGTTAGGTTAGGTTAGGTTAGGTTAGGTAGTTAGGTTAGGTTAGGTTAGGTTAGGTTAGGTAGGTTAGGTTAGGTTAGGTTAGGTTAGGTTAGGTTAGGTTAGGTTAGGTTAGGTTAGGTTAGGTTAGGTTAGTTAGGTTAGGTTAGGTTAGGTTAGGTTAGGTTAGGTTAGGTTAGGTTAGGTTAGGTTAGGTTAGGTTAGGTTAGGTTAGGTTAGGTTAGGTTAGGTTAGGTTAGGTTAGGTTAGGTAGGTTAGGTTAGGTTAGGTTAGGTTAGGTTAGGTTAGGTTAGGTTAGGTTAGGTTAGGTTAGGTTAGGTTAGGTTAGGTTAGGTTAGGTTAGGTTAGGTTAGGTTAGGTTAGGTTAGTAGGTTAGGTAGTTAGGTTAGGTTAGGTTAGGTTAGGTTAGGTTAGGTTAGGTTAGGTTAGGTTAGGTTAGGTTAGGTTAGGTTAGGTTAGGTTAGGTTAGGTTAGGTTAGGTTAGTTAGGTTAGGTTAGGTTAGGTTAGGTTAGGTTAGGTTAGGTTAGGTTAGGTTAGGTTAGGTTAGGTTAGGTTAGGTTAGGTTAGGTTAGGTTAGGTTAGGTTAGGTTAGGTTAGGTTAGGTTAGGTTAGGTTAGGTTAGGTTAGGTTAGGTTAGGTTAGGTTAGGTTAGGTTAGGTTAGGTTAGGTTAGGTTAGGTTAGGTTAGGTTAGGTTAGGTTAGGTTAGGTTAGGTTAGGTTAGGTTAGGTTAGGTTAGTTAGGTTAGGTTAGGTTAGGTTAGGTTAGGTTAGGTTAGGTTAGGTTAGGTTAGGTTAGGTTAGGTTAGGTTAGGTTAGGTTAGGTTAGGTTAGGTTAGGTTAGGTTAGGTTAGGTTAGGTTAGGTTAGGTTAGGTTAGGTTAGGTTAGGTTAGGTTAGGTTAGGTTAGGTTAGGTTAGGTTAGGTTAGGTTAGGTTAGGTTAGGTTAGGTTAGGTTAGGTTAGGTTAGGTTAGGTTAGGTTAGGTTAGGTTAGGTTAGGTTAGGTTAGGTTAGGTTAGGTTAGGTTAGGTTAGGTTAGGTTAGGTTAGGTTAGGTTAGGTTAGGTTAGGTTAGGTTAGGTTAGGTTAGGTTAGGTTAGGTTA
>OX940896.1:27416173-27643755 GCA_954871355.1 Cabera pusaria
AACACATCATCGCTTACCACCAGGCGAGAAAAGTAGTGGTCAAACGCTAGCCTAGGGGATATATAAAATATTATCGTTTAAACACTAAAAAACTTCAAAGCCGCGCTATTCATTTTCAGTACCAATTTTGAGATGTTTATCTCAATATCTCTGGAGATACTTATCATACCTCGATAAAATTACCATGGTACCACACTTGAGATATCTCCTTTCGAACAAAAAAAGAATAATCGAAATCGGTTCATACACGATGAAGTTATCCGCGAACAAACATAAAAAAATATACGGTCGAATTGAGAAACCTCCTCCTTTTTTTTTGAAGTCGGTTAAAAATGAGATAGATCAGAACTATAAGTCAATTACATAATTTCATATTCAACAAATATTTAAAAATAATCATTTATAAAATCAACTTACTTATTTATTTCAGTTGATTTATACCATATTTAAATATAAAAAATGAAGGCTGCTGTCTCACCAATCTCTTAAAAGCATTGCACTGATAATTGTGAAATTATTGAATAATATAAAAGGCACTTCACGACCTAATAGTAGGTACGTCTTACTCGCATCACTTGCTCTATAAGGAAGTTCGCTGCATTCCTTTCGTTGAGCGGTACCTAATACTAGTCGTGTTCATAACGGCTCTAAACACAAAACACGTTGTAACGAAACGCGCAGTAAAAAGCGCAGAATATGTTGTATGCTATAAATAGCATATCAGCGTTTTCGTTTTTAAATCGCCGTTGAGTTCAGTGCTGCGGTGATTGGACGAAACGAAACCCTCAATGTTATATTAGTAATTTAGTATGCGATGTCGTTGTTTTGTTGAACACGGCCAGAGATTAAAATAAACTAAGTGTGTTTAACAACTACTATATTATACTAACCTAAAAAATATAACATAATTATGTAGAAACATAATACGGACAACGCATATTTTTTATTCATAAACAAATTATGATTGTGTGAAGCTGCGTCGCTGAAAGCAGTCTGCTGTAAATATAAAAAAACAGACCGCGTCTGCTATATTTTCTAATCTGCGTTTTTTAACTGCTGTCTAATATAACGAGCACCTCTACCTAATACATCTATTTGCACTTTACTCAACCTAACTATAAATAACTAGCTAGCCTCCCGTGGCTTCGCCCGCGTTGAAAAGTTTTATGTTCTTTTCTAGCAATATATTATTAATGTGTTAGACGTGTAATAATCTGAGCTAAAATATTTATTCATAGCCGTTGTCAGATTTAAAACTTTATGATTATAAATAATAAAAAATATAAAAATGTAAATTCCTAAATGAAGAATATTATAAGTAGGTATGCAAATTCAGCTTATAAATATAATTTTGAAATGAAAATTTACAATATTAATTTAATCGATTCGTTACAATAGATGACGTGAGATAGATCTAAAGAAGTAGATATTGTATAAGAAAGAAATTAAAAGATTAGCCGGAACAGACAGACAGAAATACAGACAAAAATTGTAAAAAATGTTGTTTTGGTATATGTACTTAGTAAAAACTGGTTATGGTTTTAATATTACAATGAGACACTCCAATTGTATTTATTTGTATAGATAATTATTACTATATAGTAAGATAAATCATGTTATTCAATTAATCACAAAAGTTATATGAAATCGTATTTTATTATATTAATTTACTGCTATTAAATAATTTAGCTCAGTTTTAAACATCTTAAGCCGATAGCAACACCATGTTTTTATTTCTAGAATAAAATTCTTACCCAAAAAAGGAGAGATGGTATTCGATCCCCCGTCACAATGTCGCCATTCGCTGAGTCTACTATTTATATTCAATGCATTGTTTAGACTGTCTGTACATTGCATATTTCCATACAAATACATGACAAGTAAAGTCGCGTACTAGGAGTAGTATTATAAAAAGATCAGATAAGCATTTTAAATATTGGAATGAAATCAAGTCAATGAATAGAATTTGCGTTATTTGTAATTAGGATACAAATTAGCTTGACTAATAAATTCAAATACGTGATTGCTGACATTCAAAATAAACTATTGCTGAGGTATCTCTTTAACACTAATAAAAATGTGTCTAGATATCGTCACACAAGTAAAAAATAATAATATAAATAGGTAAGGAATAGGAGGGAGCATCATCAGTTACCTTTTGGGTTTCTACTACGTATTACCTCCATAAGTGAAATACTTCAGTGTTCAGTGCAACAGTACCAGTGATTTTTTTCCATAATGTAAGTATCTTTAATTATTTTTTCTTTCATGTTTTTCTTTTGAAAAAGATCAGTATTCAAATAGACTAGTATTCGAATAAGACTAGTATTTGAATAGATCAGTAATCAAATAGATCAGTAATCGAATAAATGAGTAATCGAATAGAATATTATTCAAATAGAACACTATTCGAATAGATAACTATTTGAATAGATTAGTATTCGTTTAAATCAGCATTTGAATAGATCAGTACCTATTCGAACAGATCACTAATTTAATAGATTACTAATCGAACAGATGACTTACCGAATATATCAATATTTAATGCATCAGTATTCGAATTACATCATATATTGATCTTGTTTTACTTACAATTTTTTTATAGAACATTTGATAATCAATAGGATTTCAATGTGAGATATGTATGTTTATGTGTTAAGTAATTCATATTATAATAATCACGTCACTTTTAAAATACATATTCCGATCTTCTAATCTATCAGAATATCATTCCATTATATTAATTTTTATGCATTGTTTACAGGTCTAGAAATGCTGAACAATTGTTTACGTCTGAAGATGAGGTGTCGACAGCTGAAGAATTTATTCAGGTGGAAAAGCCGAAAAAACGAAGCAAAGCACATCCTCAATCTCGGGATACAGCCAAGAAGTCGAGAGTTGGAAAGCCCTCATCGTCCTCAAGCCTTTCAAAATGCAAGCCAACAATCAAGGATTTGCTTGGGGATGATGCCGACAGTGATGATGACGATGAATCTGCTGCAGTCGGTAAAAGAACCCCCTTTTTACCCTGTTATATCAGTCGACGAGTGGCTAATGGGTACGCTCGTCAATATAAGTCAAATAAGAAAGGAAATTATTTGTAGAAATGAAAATATATGATTGTAACGAAATACAAAAAATAGCACCAATGAATAGATGGCGTCAAGCCATTATTTCAATTAAAACATGTACCAACAACGATACCGAGGCTTGGCGTCATCTAACAAAATTTATTAAGGAGACACGGGCTGAATATAAAGACAGCGAGCCTACGGTCACTAATTCTTTTAGTTAATCTTTATATATCTTAATGAATACAGTCACTTGTACTGACTATTATATTGGTAAATGCTATTGGATTTTAGTGGTTAATAAACGTATTAAATGTTATTTGTGTATGTTAACTAAATATGAAAATTAAATAAAATGTAATGTTAAAATTACTTATTTGTTTTTTTCAGTTAACACATCACTACCGTTATATCTGAGTGAATCTGACGATGAAATATATAAAGATAATACATATGATAAAAGTAATAAATCTGACAATGAAATATTTAATGCTAATACATATGATAATAGTAACAAATCTGACAATGAAATATTCAAAGATAATACATATGATAAAAGTAATAAATGTGACAATGAAATATTTAATGATAACACAAGCAATAAAAGCAAAACGTTCAAATGTGACAAATGCAATATTGAATTAGATGAATCAATGTATAAGTATCATGTAAGAACTAACATTCATAAATCGAATTCTTTAATGAAGTCAGAAATAGAAAATGTTGATATTATTGCAACTGCATTTAAAAATAGAATAAGGTCATATAGAGTGAATCCATCTCAGGGTGTTCAGTATCATACTCCTGAGGAATTCTTATATGAGCATGAAAGTAACATAATAAAATTAATTAATATATCTTTACAAAAACATACATGCATTAAAATAAATTTTGAATTATTTGCTTCTTTTGTGCTGCCTAAAACAAATGAGCTATCAAGACAGTTAAAATCATTTAATGTAAAATACAATGTTATTTACAATAGCACAGACTTGTCACAGTTTTATTCAGAAGTTTACAAGAATTTTGTAAGAAACTGATGGAATTTGAGCATTGTGAATCAGGCTGGTCCTTTGAATCTATTAGTCACTTAGAAATAAATATAAATAAGTATAATCCACTAAAGTGGGGTAGCTATATTGACTTACCTACTTGTATAAAGAATACAAAAAGCTGTATAAATATTAAAAATGATGATGAGTATTGTTTTTTGTGGAGCATAGTTGCAGCCTTGCATCCTTGCAAAGGAAATGTTAATCGAACAAACTCATATCCTCATTACTCAAGTGTTCT
This sequence comes from Cabera pusaria, assembly GCA_954871355.1. Taxonomy (NCBI): domain Eukaryota; kingdom Metazoa; phylum Arthropoda; class Insecta; order Lepidoptera; family Geometridae; genus Cabera; species Cabera pusaria. The sequence goes on from OX940896.1 coordinate 27,420,538, forward strand.
TAATATACAGGGAATGCATTTCCCCCCTACACCTAACGATATAAAATTATTCGAAACAAATAATTCTGACATTAGTGCTAATATATATGGCTTAGATGATAAAAATTATGTCACTGGGCCCTTGTACACTTCTAATGCACGAAAACAGAATCATGTCAATCTACTGTATTTTGAAAAAGGAGACAAACAGCACTACTGCTTGATAAAAGACCTGGTAAGACTAGTTAAACGAAGGCAATTGACTCTTCATAAAGGTAAAATATATTTATGTGAAGCTTGTCTACAGTTTTTCTCTACCCAGCAGAGATACAATTCGCATAATTGCTCCCAAGTTTTAACAGTTTTGCCTCAAAACAAAACATTACAATTTGAGCACTATGAGAGGCAACAAAGGATCAATTTTGTAATTTAGGCCGATTTCGAAAGTCTGTTAATAAATCATACTGATACAAGTAATAAAAACGCTCAGAAATATAAACATCATGAAGCATCTTGTTTTGCTTATTATATATGTTGCTCACACGATCCTTCCTTGAATAAATATAGAACGTATAGAGGTCCTGATTGTGTTGAATATTTTATAAATTATTTGATTAAAGATGTACAAAAAATTTATGAAGTATTAGATGATAAAAAACCAATGACTCCATTAACAGTCGATGAAGAGAATGAATATCAAAATGCTAAGTTTTGTCATATTTGCAAGCACATTCTTTTAAGTGACTGAGTAAGAGATCATGATTTGCTTACTTCAATATTCAGAGGTGCAGCACATGCTCAATGTAATATCAGATATCGAATATGCTCATTTGTGCCCGTTATCATTCACAATTTGACTGGCTACGATTCTCATCTTTTTATTAAAGAATTATCAAAATATCCAGGTGATATAAAAATTATACCTAAGACCAAAGAAAAGTATATGAGTATTACAAAATACATCCCGAAAAACAATAAAAATGAAAGACCTATGCAAATAAAGTTCATAGATTCTTTTCAATTTCTTAGTGCAAGCTTAGATAATTTAAGTAAAAATTTGACAGCAAATGAATTTATTCACTCATCAAAAGTTTTTGTCAATAAAAAACAATTTGATTTAATAAAAGAAAAGGGTATTTATCCCTATGATTACATGGATTCATGGTCTAGATACAATGAAAATACTCTTCCACCTAAAAGTTGTTTTTATAACAGTTTGAAGCAAGAACATATTTCTGATGAAGAATATCATAAAGCACTAACTATATGGAAAGAGTTTGATATTCAAACACTTGGAGGATATACAGACTTATATTTAAAAACAGATGTTTTCCTATTATGCGATATTTTCGAAAACTTTAGGAACACCAGTTTGAAATATTATAATCTTGACCCTGCTTATTATGTTAGCTCTCCCGGTTTAAGTTGGGATGCAATGTTATTTCACACTAGAGTCCAATTAGAATTAATTCAAGACTTAGAAATATATGAATTATTCGAAAAAGGTATTCGTGGTGGCTTAGCACAGTGTTCACTTCGACATGCTGTAGCTAATAACAAATATCTCCCGAATTATGATGAATCAAGAGATTCCGAATATCTTATATACCTTGATTGTAATAATCTATATGGTTTTGCTATGATGAAAAAAATGCCCATATCAGAATTCATGTTCTTAACTGAAAATGAAATAAATAAGTTTAATCTTTCAAATTGCACTGAAGATGATGAATATGGTTATATACTTGAAGTTGATTTAGCTTATCCTGATGATTTACATGACTTGCCATTTGCTCCAGAAAAATTTACTCCTCCAGGTGGCAAAACTAAAAAACTGATGATAAAAACTGATTGCGAACTTATATGATAAATACAATTACGTCATACATTATATGCATTTAAAAGAATGCATAAAACAAGGTCTTGATTTAAAAAAAAATCATCGAATAATTCGTTTTCGACAGCATGATTTCTTAAAAAAGTATATTGACCTAAATACTCACTTACGTCAAAATCCACATCAGCTTTTCAAAGAGACTTCTTTAAATTATTAAACAATGCTATATTCGGTAAAACTATTCAAAATAAACGCAAGCAATTGGATGTTAAATTAGTAACATCTTGGAGAGATAATTTTAACAAAACTAACAAGTGTTTAGGTGCTGAAAAATTAATAGCAAAACCGAATCTAAAAAACATAGCTATATTTGCAAATGATTTTGTAGCAATTCAATTGAAACCAGAAAAAATTGTTTTAGATCGTCCTATTTATATTGGATTTAGTGTTTTAGAATACGCAAAGACACATTTGTATCAATTCCATTATAATTATATTTGAAAAAAGTATGGGGCAAAAGCTAAACTTTGTTATACAGACACAGATAGCCTGCTATATTTAATTAAAACAAATGATATCTATGAAGATATGAGAAAAACTATTCATAATTTTGATACAAGTAACTATTCACCCAAGAATGTTTTTAGAATGCCTTTAATTAATGCTAAAGTGCCTGGATTATTCAAAGATGAACTCGGTGGTGATGTTATATGTGAATTTGTTGGTCTAAGGGCACAGCTTTATTGCTTAAGAAGTTTAAATTGCCAAATTAATAAAGCTAAAGGCGCATCAAAATCAGTTACACAACGTTTAGCTCTCTCTAATTATAAAGAATCATTATGTAAAAATAAGGAGTTTAAGTTTAAAATGAATATGATTAAATCTATTCATCATGCTCTATATTCACAAGAAGTAACTAAATTAGTATTGAATGGTAATGATGATAAACGTCAAATAATCAATCAAATTCAAACTGTGCCATGGGGGCATTGTAATAACATAATATAGTAATTTAAGTTTTAAGATATTGTGAAATGTTTAATATAATTTTATATTATTTCTGAATTGTAATAATTGTTTTATATTTAAATAAATATATCCTCTACTTTATGCATTTGTTTTATTTACTGTTACTAACATATCCTTAATCTATTTCTAAATATAATAATAAAAAAATAATTAGGTTCTAAAAATTAAACAAAACATAACATCATAAGCTTTTATTTAAGTTTTTAATATTAATAACTAAATATGTTTAAACCAAAATACAATCTATAACTGTGTTAGTAATACAAGAAAACTTATAACTATATAAGCGAGAGAAATGGTTAATTTATTTGACAATATGAATCGCAAGAATTCTATAAGACTAAACTGATACAAATTATATAACAATATTACTACTTACTCATCAACAAAACTTAATTTTTTTACAATTTTACTTATTAAGCTTTCCGTACTACTCATAACTTCATCATAAGTATCCTTAACTAAATATTGCACACTCACATTAACATTGTTTAGTGACGTATCACTTATGTTCTCAATACTTAATTTTATTAAATGATGAGCTCTCTTATGATCATTCTCTTTTCGGATTACGAACGAAGATGAAGAGCTCGAAGCAACTGATTTTGATATGGATTTTTTTAAAGATAGTTTCTTATTCTTCTTTTTATCGGTTTCTTCTTTCTGCTCATCTATAATGGCTAGTTCTTTATTTTCTAATTCTTTTTGAATTTTATTGAACTCCGTCTCGTAAAATTCATCCATATTTTGGGCGTAATAAAACGGGTTAGTGATGGGGTTGCATTCCTCATCATCCTCATAAACAATGGTGTTATTCATTTTCACTTCTGTAATAATAAATTTAAAGGTTTGATTTAACTAGATAATGAAAAAAAAAACTAAAATAAATCAAATAATAAAAAACCTACCAAAAACAATTAATTTCTAAATCACAATAGAAACGCGTGCACTCTATGTAGTCAGGAGTTGGAATGCTTGAATCGACAGGTCATAATACTGCTCCTTTAAAAATATTGCTTATGTTTGAAAACGCTTATAAGTCATGAAATAAGAGCTTCCACGTGTAGAACAGTTATTATACTTACACAAACAAGGTAACAGATCTCTGCATATCAAATTGTACCTATAATAAATTGCTTCGTGTACTATGTATATATATTTATATATATAATATACATATTGTTTATAATTTAGCTGACAAACTGAAAGAAATGTTTACAAGTCTATAAAGCTAAAATAATCTTCGATAAATTAATCAGATGCCAATATGAAGTTAGTAAAGCAACTCGTGACCTTAGAAATAAATAATTTAAATGTTGAAGGATCACCAGAAAGCTTAATAAGACATAGTGTTTTATTACCTAACACTATTCGCTGCATAATATGTGGTCCGTCAAATTGTGGTAAAACAAACATAATGCTTAGTTTATTGCTACATGAAAATGGTCTCAAATTCAAAAATGTATATTTATACTCTAAAACAACTTTTCAACCGAAATATTGTTTTTTGAATGATGTTTTAAAGAAAGTGTCAGGCGTAAAGTTTTTTATGTATGAAGATAATAAAGATGTAATTCCACCTAGTCAAGCTATGAGGAAGTCAGTATTTATATTTGATGATGTTGCTTGTGAGAGTCAAGTCAATATAAGGAATTATTTTTCCATGGGTAGACATAAACTGATTGATTGTTTTTACTTATCTCAAACCTACTCTAAAATTCCAAAGCAATTGATACGCGATAATGCTACTTATTGATTATTTTTAAGCAAGATGATATGAATTTAAAGCACATTTTTAATGAACATGTTAATACCGATATGAGCTATTTTGAATTTAAAAACCTGTGCGCAGACATTTGGAAAGAGCCACATACTTGTTTAATTATAAATAAAGACTGCGAGTTAAACAAAGGCAGATACAGAAAGTCTTTCGATTCTTACGTGATATTTGAATGATACGATTAATTACCGATATAATATGTGAAATATCAAAAGGTTTTTCATTCATAATACTATTATCCCTCGCAATGGTCGTGTCACTAGAAACCTTAAAAATGGATGGTCATATTAAAGAACAGTTAGTTAAATCAGTTGAGTTGATTAAAAATAAAGTAAAACAAATCAAAGATTACAAAGATGACGTAGAATTAAAACAAATAGAAATATTCAAGCCAATTATTGATCCTTTAAATACTATTGCTTCATTCAGCAAAAAATCACAAATAACAAATTCTAAGTATACTATTGCTGATCAAGAAATAAAATCTAAAAAATATATCGATCAGAATGAAAAAAACATTGTGTATCCAAATTCGGTAAATAATGACAATTTCAATAAAGAAATTGATCTATCAAGCGAAACGCACAGTGGGAATAATAGAATACATTTTCCGAGTGAATCATCGATGGGAGAAAAATATGTTTTTCACGATGAAGAAAATATCAATATACCATTTGGTATTCGAAAAGAAAATAACTTATTCATGATTGGTCAAACACCAGTAACATTTTCTAGCGTAAGCGATGCTGACTCTAACACAATAAATTTTATTAAAGTAGGAAATAATAGCTATGAATTGACACCAGGCCTAACTGAATTATTATTACGAAAGAATCCTAAACTAAACTTAGCATCGGAGTCTGATAAATTGACATATAAAGAAATTTTAATAACTACCAATGTTCACAAACGAGATTTTAATTCTGAAGGTCAAATAAAAGGAGACAAGGGAAAGAAATACACAAAAATTATAAAGCCTTTACTTCATGATCATAAAGATTTTGAATTAAAGCAAGGTGGTAATTTATCGGTTTTGAAAATATATAAAAACAATACTGATTTTATTTACTGGGATGACCCGAACGAGCTTGTAGATAGATTGAAGCTTTTGATAGCATCAAAAGATGCTGGTAACAGTAATTGTGATAATGAGATAATTTCGATAATTGAAGAATTAAAAGAAGCCGGTATCATAAAATAATAAAAGCGCATAACATTAAAATAATAAGTCAGTAACTTAGTTGTAGTTGATCATGAACGTTGATAAATTTGGTCACTATGTGCATAAAAAGCGGAAAAAGGAAATAATTATTGAATGTTGTTTAAAATCTACAAATGATGGAAATTTAGATGCTCAAAATAAAACTATAAAAAATATTGCCAGTCCTATTAACTGTTATGATTGTGTTACAAAAAAATACGTAGATGAATTAGAAAATAATATAAAGAAAAAAATTGCAGAATTAAATCAAATGCTAAAGGAAATAACATCCCAATTAAACAAGACGAAAAAAGGAAATATTAAAAATAAAACTAATTGAAAATGAGCAAAAAAACTATAGTAAACGAAATACATAAAAATGCTAGAAAAAATTTCAAGCGAAGGCGTGTCATGTTGAAAGATATTGATGATCTATGGCAAGCCGACTTAATTGACATGCAAGCTCATTCTAAAGAAAATGCTAATAATAAATATATATTGACTATAATAGATACATTTTCAAAATATGCGTGGGCTTATCCACTCAAGCAAAAAGATAAAGCAAATGTCACGCACACTTTTGGAAGTTTATTAAAAAAGGGACGTATCCCAAAAAACTTACAAACTGATTTAGGGACTGAATTTTATAACAACAAATTCAAGAAATTAATGAGGCAGTATTCCATAAATCATTATTCTTCATATTCGACAAAGAAAGCTTCAATAGTTGAGAGATTTATTAGGACTTTAAAAAGTATGATTTATAAACAATTCAGTTTACAAGGTAACTATAAATGGAGCAAAGGAATTCTTGATAAAGTTATAAATCAATACAATAGCTCTTTTCATAGAACAATAGGCATGTCACCGATTCAAGTCAATCATAATAATAAAGACATTTTACTCCAAAAGTACAAAACATTGGATGAGGCTTTATTGTCACTATGTAAACCTAAAAAGCTGAATGTTGGTGATTATGTTCGTGTAAGTAAATATAAAGGCACATTTGAAAAAGGATATACACCAAACTGGTCAACGGAAATATTTAAAATAAAAAAAGTTCAAAATACTACTCCCGAAACCTACTTGCTATGATGCCAGGGATCAGCCGATTTTGGGAGCATTTTATGGAGAAGAACTTCAGAAAACCAAACATCCAAATATTTATCTCGTTGAAAATGTTTTAAAAAGAAAAGGAAATAAAGTATTTGTAAAGTGGTTAGGATTGTCTAATAGTGAAAATTCTTGGATAGATAAGTCTAATGTTTTGTAATGAAAGCAACATACTTATTTTAAAACATGTAAGAGATTTAAGCTTTCAGTCTTAGTTAGACTATGGTGAGAGGCAGTCTTCTTAACAATATAATCAATAATTTACCTGTCGAATTACATTTACCTGGTTATAACTATTGTGGTCCAGGAACAAGATTACAAGAAAGGCTAGCCCGAGGTGATAAGGGAATCAATCAATTAGACGAATATTGTAAACAACACGATATTGCTTATAATAAATCTTCTGATCTTGAAGAACGTCACAAAGCTGATATAATTCTATTAAAGATGGCAAAAAAACGAGCTATTTCACCAAAAGCAAGCTTAGGAGAAAAAATGGCTGCTAATTTAGTAAATAAAACAATGCTGGCTAAAGTATCTTCAGGTGCAGGAATAAAAAAAAATTTCAAAAAGATAATTTCACACACCAAGAAGCACATGCGTAAATTAAAACCAAAATGCAAAAAGGCAGCATTAGAATTCGCCTATGCTGCTGCAAAGGAATTCACTTCAGATGCATCTCTTAAATTACCACGCGTTATACCCATTCCAAAAACTGGAGGATTTTTGCCTTTGATACCAATATTTGCTGGATTATCAGCAGCTGGTAGCTTAACTGGAGGTATAGCAGGAATAACTAAAGCTATCAATGATTATAGAGCAGCAAAGAAACGATTCAAAGAATTGCAGAGACATAATAAAAAAATTGAAGATTTATCTATTGGTAAAGGATTATCTATTAAACCGTATAAAGATGGTTTGGGTATCTACACTTCATCAGATCGTAAACAAAAAAACTAAGTCACAGGTTACCCAAAAGAGCTCTCACTAATATGGATATTATTAATCACACACAAAATATTCCTTATTTTCGAGGAGTGTTCACGAGAGATAATTTACCAGAATTTCCTTTTCTTAAAGAATGTGCTATATTTAACTTAGATAGCTCAAAAAATCCGGGTACACATTGGGTAGCCTATGCAAAATTGTATAATTACATAGAATATTTTGATAGTTATGGCGATTTAAAACCATGTAAAGAATTTTTAAAATATGTTGCAAGTAATAATGTTTATTATAATTATAATAATATTCAACAAGATAATCCTTATAACTGTGGACATCTTTGCATACGTTTTCTTAATAACTTCTGGCAAAAACATAAACCAAATATAAAGCAATGCTATTTTGAATAGTTATCAGTCTGCCACTATGTCGACAACGATATCAATCACTGGAAATAAATCTATTATAGAAACAAACTTTAATCCACCATTAATCTTTGATGGAAGTTATGAATGTGGATTATTATATTTATCATCATTCAATTCTATCCCTAATATAAATGAAAATAATAATGTGTTTTCATATGGTGAAACAGATTCGGAAATCAAAATTCCAAAAGGCACATATGATTTACAAGATATAAATGATTATTTATCAAAAAATATAAAAAATTGCGAGTTATTTCTTTTACCAAACAATAACACAATGAAAAGTTCTTTATTCTGCACTAAAAATGTTAATTTTCATAAGAAAAATAGTTTAGGTGAACTATTAGGATTTCCAAAGGTTAAATTAGAAGCAAATAAATGGCATGAGTCGGTGAATCCTGTAAACATTCTACCAGTGTCTGTCATCGGGGTTGATTGTGATCTAGTTACTGGCTCGTATATTAATGGTTCACCTTCACATATAATTTATCAATTCATTCCAAATGTGCCTCCTGGCTACCAGTTTGTAGAAAAACCAAAAAATATTATTTACTTTCCGGTAGTGAAAAACTATATTACATCCATAAGACTAAAGATTGTTGATATTCATGGTTTTCCTATTGACTTCGGAAACGAAAATATACAACTCAGTCTTCATTTTCGCCAGTTAAAATTATCGTGTTCTATAAAACTCCAGTCGTTAAGCGAGAGAAACCTATTCTTAAACGCACTTTCAAGAAATCAAGACGTATTCCTCGTGTAAAAAAATTAACAAATAATAATAAAGCCTTCTTGCGGGCTCTCGGCTTCAAAGTATGAATATTCTTCAAATAACGAATAATCCTCAATTCGATAACTCAATCGAGAGTTATGAAGTTCATACTTACAACCCTTACAATAATAGCTTTAAAGAAAGCGATGAAATTCGAATTCCCATTCATCAACAAGATGTCTACATTTTACCGTCTGCCAGCTCTATTTATATAGAGGGAATAACAAGCATAACTCATACAGATGTCACAGGAAAACTTGTTAAGAAAAATGTGGATTTTACAAATAATGCAATATCATTTTTATTTCAAGATATTAGGTACGAAATGAATGGAGTTGAAATAGATCGCGTTAGGAATGTTGGGATAACATCAACAATGAAATCGTATATATCAATGAATAAGGGAGAAAGTAAATTAGCAGCTCTCTGGAACTGGAACATAGATGGTTTCAAAAACAGTAATGGCATGTTTAGTGTAATTATACCTTTAAACAAAATGTTAGGATTTGCAGAAGATTATAATAAAATTATCTTAAACTGCAAGCATGAACTGATTTTAAACAGGAGTAGTACTAATTTAAATTGTGTATTGATTGGTAATAATAATGATGATGTAGAAATACAGATACAGAGAGTGCAATGGCGAGTACCACACATCAAAGTATCTGATCGGGAACGTTTATCTTTACTTAAATGTCTAGAGAAAGATAGGCCTATTCAAATAGCATTTAGAAACTGGGATTTGTATGAATATCCATTATTACCAAAAACTTCAAAACATTCATGGTCTGTTAAAACCACTTCTCAGTTAGAAAAACCTAGATATGTAGTTTTTGGATTACAAACTAATAAAAAAAATTGTAAATCCGAGGATAGTTCATTGTTTAATCATTGTCATATATCTAACGTAAAGTTGTTTTTAAATTCCTACTATTATCCTTATGACGCACTGAACTTGAAATTTGATGATGATAAATATGGTATATTATATGAAATGTACGCAAAATTTCGTCAGTCATATTACAACCTTCCGTAACCTTCCGTAACATAGATCCGTTGCTTGACTTGGAAGAATTTAAGAAAAAGCACCATTGTTTGTTATTGATTGTTCAAGACAAAATGAAAATTTAAAAACAGGACCGGTAGACATACGTCTTGAAATTGAAAGTTTAAAAGATATTCCCAACAATACGAGTGCTTATTGCCTTATCATAAACGATCGTATCGTTGAATATAAACCCCTCAGTAACATTGTACGTAAGCTATCATGAGTGCAATCGTGGACGTGCAGGGATTTAAAACAGATGATAATGTATTTATTGTAAAGGAAATAGCAATACAGTGTAATAAGCACATATTGGTTCTTCTGATTGAGCCACCATTTCCATTTAAAGCTTTAACTAAAACGGAAAGAAACCAAGTCTGTTGGATTGAAAGAAATAGAAAAATTTATTGGCATGAGGGATTCAAAGAATCAAAGAATCAAAGAATCAAAGAATCAAAGCATTTATTCAGTATGTAGGCAGTATAAATATACGCACATATACACGTCAAAATCATAAATCATAAAATAAATCATAACCAATTATCAAGTAAACATAGCAAAAGCAGAATTTAACGCTTTGAATTAGAAAAAAAAAGTAATGAACCATTCAGCTGTCATCCAATCGTTTACGTCAGAATATTTAAAAAAATTAAAGTTGGTTAAAATTCATAGATTCATACCTTACTCTAGTTACAAGGATTACATTATTGAATATTTAAAAAATAAATCAAGAATTTTTGTGAAGGGTTATGAAAAAGCCAATTGGATACGAGAAATGTTATATGGTGCAGGCAAAATTGATGGAAACATTAATGTAATTAATATAGAAGATTTTGAATGTCCTAATTTACAAAGTTTGCATGATAAATATCAAATGTGCTCTGAAATATATAATTGTATTTATCATTCAGCTCACTGCGCACTTAGAAATGTAAATTGTTTATTTAAATGGAGTATAGAAAATAAATTATTTTAACCCAATTTGAGTATTATTTATAACCAGTGTGATGAACCTAATTCATTATACCTACCAAAATATAGGTATACCATATTTTAATTCAACTGTTTTTAAATACATAAATGTAGGCATAATCTATTTAAATAATCAGCTTAAAAAATCAGGTGAAATGTTTAAGCTGTTTAACTGATAACCTAAAATAATAAGAACCGCATAAGCTGTTTAACTGATCAGCTATTATTTTATCAGCTACACTCGATTATTTAATATCATTTTATTTTTCGATTATAGGAAACTGAATCGATCATCTGATGTAGACATATTGTATTTAAATAATCAGCTTAAAACATCAGGTGGAATGTTTAAGCTGTTTAACTGATCAGCTAAAATAATAAAAACCGCATAAGCTGTTTAACTGACTGATCAGCTGAAATCAGTTGAGCTGTTTAACTGATCAGCTATTATCTTATCAGCTACATTCAATTATTTAATATAATTTTATTTTTCGATTATAGGAAACTGAATTGCACATCTTTTCAATAATATCGTATCTTAGTTATTGTTAAGAATAAACTGAATAAATCATGTATTCAATAAGTGACAAGTAATCAGCTGATTGAATTGGGGTATCTGGATCTCCTTTGAGCCAGATACCCCAATTATATACTACTGAGGGTGTTCATCACTTGATCCGGATCTGAGTTGGTGATGAGTAGACTGTTGACTGCTTCTCGAGCTTTTCCCCGGAGGCTACGTCGCAGGCGGTTGATGTTCTCGGTTGGTGATAACATCTGTGCAGACTCGAAGTACGCTGCGCGGAACGGTAGCCAGTCGAAGTGTGACCCGTCGAACGTTGGTAGCTCGGCGAATCTCGGGCGCTGTCCTGCTGCTATGACAGCTTGGGTGATGGCGGTGCTCAGTTGTGCAATCTCGGACTGCACGAGGGCTCCCGCCGGTGCAGACGGTGCAGGCGGCGGCGGAAGCGGCTGTTGTAGACCCGCCATCGACGGTTGTTGCACGAAGTTTGGCTTGTCGCGTAGCTCGTAGCACTGTTGTAGCTCCTGGCTACGCCGTAGCTGCTGTTGCTCGTAGCTCTGTTGTAGCTCCTGGCTACGCCGTAGCTCGTAGCCCTGTTGTAGCTCCTAGCTACGCCGTAGCTCGAAGTCCTGTTGTAGCTCCTGGCTACGCCGTAGCTCGAAGTCCTGTTGCTGATGCATGCTTCTTTCTTGAAGCTCGAGTCCCACTGGTAGCAGGGCGCGTGGAGAATCACGTGGCACAGGCGGTGGCAGCGGCGGCTGTGACACGGGAGCGGCGGTCCACGCGGCTCCGGTGGGCACGACGGTTGGTAGCTCTGCTCGGCGCGGAGCTCGAAACTCGCTGGCGGCGACACACGTGGGTGATCACGTGACACGGCGGCGGTCGGTGGCGGTGGCACGGAGGGTAGCGGCTCAAGTGGCGTCTCAGCTGGGCGGAGGGTCTCATTGGCCATAGCTAACAAGACCGGCGGCGGTGCAGCCTGGTTGTCCAACCAGGCATCGATGCGTTGTTGTGTCTCAGGCTCGGTGTACACCGAACCGTCGTCGATGTCGTCCTCGGCGTCGGAGTCGCGCTCGAGCGCGGCCAGGCGGGCCGCAGCGAACTCGATGCGCAGCTGTAGCAGCTCCAACTTCGCCTTGGAGATGCGCTGTGAGCGACGAGATTCCGCACGATGGCTGCGTGCGCGCTGCTCGACGGGCTCGGCGACCCGTGGCGGCCTCTCTCGAAGCTCGTACTGTTGCCCGGTGTGTGGTTCAGCTCCCAGCGGCGGTACCCGCGGCGTCACGGCGGCGGCGATGTGATGCGCGGCGGCGTGCGGCGCGGGGGGGTGCGCGGCGGCGTGCGGCGCGGGGGGGTGCGCGGCAGCGTGCGGCGCGGGGGGGTGCGCGGCGGCGTGCGGCGCGGGGGGGGTGCGCGGCGGCATGCGGCGCGGGGGGGTGCGCGGCGGCGTGCGGCGCGGGGGGGGCGCGGCGATCGATGCGGAGGTAGGTACCGGTGGCGCCATCACGGCGGCGGGGAGCGGCACGGTCGCGGTGTGATGCTCTGGAACGGCGTGTGGCGCCGTCGCGGCGGGCGCGGAGCTGTAGGATGCCCGTCGCATTGGTGAGACCACAGCCGCTGACGCGTAGCCGCTGGTCGAAGGTTGCTCCTCCGTGATGACTGTTGCCCCGGTGCGCGAAGTACCCGATGTTGACGCCGTTGTACCCGTTGTCGTGGTCTCGGCGGATGACTCTTGCTCAGAGGCCGGCGCTCGTCCTCTTCCTGTGGAGCGGGTGACCGGCATGGTAGCGGATATCGAATCGAAGAGTCAACGAAGTCTTGAAAAAGACTGTTTGCGGCGTTTGTTATCGGAGTCGACGAGAAGTAGTCTTAAAAAAGACTTTTTTCGGCGTTTAAATTAACGTTGAGTCTTGAAAAAGACTGTTAATGTCCCAATTATCCGGCCACGAAGGTCCAAAAATGTGGGGAACCCTGAGCACAGCGGTGGAGCAGTGGACTGTATTTCTTCGAATGAGGACTCCGGATTCCCACACTTATACTATGAAGCTTTGGAGCTGGGATTTAAACACGTCTTCAAGCCTTGAAACGCTAATTTATTCTTTCTTCACAATCTTCTTATAGCTACTGAGCTATTCACTAGGCACTATCACTATTTACTATTCTTCCTAGTTTTCCTTTCTTCTTTCTTCTAGAGCCGCCGTTGGTTAACTGAACAATTTGGCACGAACGTTCTTCTCACACCAACTGGTGTGGGGATAGGGGGTCAGGGCTTTACCCTCTGCCCCTGGCTTGTCTGCGCCTACCACTGTAGGCGCGTCTCTGTTCGGGGGGAATAGAGTATCCCCCCTGTGTGCGGTCTTCTCGGGCGGAGCGGACCGGTAGCCGCTACGTGTAGGGGCGACAGGGCCCTGCCAGGTGATTCCCCGTTCGGGGAGGCCCAGCGAACCCGTCAGCAGACCCTACAGCGGCCGCCGGTGGCGCCGCCCTATCTTCTTCTTCTTCGGCTTCAGTGTTTCGGCAGAATTCTCTGAGGTAGGCTTTCGATTTCCGTTTGCCAGGTGGGTCGGGTGGTCTCGCGTGCAGCGGCGCTATGTTGCGGATGTGGTCGTGCCCGGATACGTCCGCTCTCCGGTACAGTGTTTTAGCAAGGTGGCGGATGAATTCCTCTAATGTTTCCATTTGTAAGTCTCTTCGGATTGTTGTGTTCCGGACGTATCGCGGGGCACAAACCAATCTCCTCAGGCTGATGTTCTCTTGCGACTGAAGTTTCTTCTTGTTTGACTTGGATAGGATAGGAGTGGGTACCACGCCGGACCAGCGTACGTGAGGCGGGATCTAATGTACGTTTTATATAACATGAGCTTGGTCCGGAGTGGTAGCTTTGAGTGCAGTATTGGCATCAATTTTGCTCTGGCGACTTTAACTTTTCCCACGACTTCTTCTATATGCTTTTGAAAGCATAGGCGCCTGTCGATCGTCACGCCAAGGTATTTCACGTAGGGCGCCCATGGGATGTCTTGGCCCTTCAGGGAAAGTTCTTTTGGCAGTATGTTATTTCCTGTGAGGATTGCCTGGGTCTTCCCCACGTTTATGGACATCCTCCATTTTTCGAGCCATTCTGGCAAGGCGTCCAATGTCGGCTGGAGTTTTTCAACTGCATGCGCGGTCTTGAACGACTTGGCGAAGTAAGCGGCGTCATCTGCGTAAAGTGCCAGCTGCGCCTGCCCGACGACAGGAATGTCGTCGGTGTACCAGGCATAGCAGACTGGCGACAGACAACTGCCCTGCGGGACTCCGGCTTCTATAGGCTTCTCCGACGATTCAGTGTTTTCGACCGCGACTTTGAATTTCCGATCCTTCAGGAAGGATGCCAAGATCTGGACGATTCTCTTGGGCATGGAGGACGCCGACAGTTTGTGCAACAGCCCCTCATGCCACACTCTGTCGAACGCCTTCTCCATGTCCAGGAAGACTGCTGCGACGAACTCCTTTTTGTTATGGCAAGTGGTCATTTCGTTTATGATTCTTATTGCTTGGAGGGTGGTTCTGGCCTAAAGCCGAACTACTCCGCCCTGGGCGTTAAGTGTGGGCCCATCAGCTGTAGGAGTAATTTCTCGACGAGCTTGGACATAGAGTTCAGCAGCGTGATGGGCCGGTAGCTTTCGGGCTTCTTGGTGTCCTTGCCCGGCTTTGGCAGCATCACCACCCTTCCAGTTTTCCAGCTGGTTGGGAAATGACCACTGCGGAGGATGCCGTTTGTAATCCTCGCCAGAGCTGCGACTGCCTTCAGTGGGAGGTTCTTTAGGGCTTCGTTCGGTATTCTGTCGGGGCCTGGCGTCTTTCTGTTCTTCGGTTTTGACCTTGAAGGGACTGAAGAAGGGGATGCTTTCTATCCCTTCTGTATCTGGTGAGTCCAGGTATTTGCGGAGCTCCGTTTCGATTTTCTTCACATGATCCGGCACTGTGGTCGGGTTCGGTTTAAACTGTTTTTCGAGACAGTTTGCGCAGATTTCCGCGCGGTCTTTCGCCTCGAATTTAAGATGACCGTCGTCTCCGATTAGTGGTCTTATCGGCTGTTCTGAGCTTGACAGCTGTTTACATAAACGGTGCACAGACGGTATGTGTTCGCCTATGGAGTCTTCCTCCCATCCTTGAGCGGCATTTATCGTGAGAGCCTTTTTCACTCTTTCCACGAGGTTGTTTAACTCGGCTTTCCGTCTCGGGCAGCGGGTGTCCTGCCACTCTTTCCTCTTGTCTCTCTTTTCGCGTATGAGGTTCCTGATCCGCGCCGGGAGTGGGTCTAGCCTTCCTCTCGACGCAGTGGTGAGCGTTGCTGTTTCCAGGGACAATTGGATGGCTTCAGTAATGTCACCCACTGCCTTATCGACGTCGTTTGCGTCGTTTACTGGTGCGCTCGTGGTGCGTTTTTCGACTTCGCTTGTGAAGGTGTTCCAGCTTATTTTCTCTTTCTTAGGTGGTGGCGAAACTCGGCTCAGGGACTCCTCCATGGTCATCAGCACCGGTCTGTGGTCAGAGGGCAAGTCTATTAGGGCTGTGAGTGTTGGTGGAGTCACGAGCCCTTGGTAGACGGTCAGGTCGATGATGTCGCCGGACCCGTCTACTACATGGTAGTGTGTAGGTTCAGTTGGTGCAGTCACCTCGTAGTGATGGTGCAGCGCGTCTTCATAAAGAATCTTCCCGTTTGGATTGGTGTTGGAGGAGTTCCAGTGGGGGTGCTTGGCGTTATAGTCGCCGGCCACTATCGTCGGGGTTTCATTCATCACAATTTTCCGTAGCTCGGTAGTGTTTAGTTTATCGCTCGGAGGCTTGTATATTGCGAAGAGCCTTCTTCTTTGGCCGGAGACATTTATCAGTATCCCTAGTGCCTGGAATGACTGGAACTCCTCTGGCGGGATCAGTTGGTGTACGACTCTGCGCTGCACCAACACCGCTAGGCCCCTGTAGGCGCTTCCGTCACTCCTCTTTTCATCCTTCCTATACGTTATGTAATTAGGAATTTTGAAGGCTTCATTTTCGTTGAGCATTGTTTCGCTGACCAGCATGACGTCTATGTTCTGCTCGCGGAGGAAGACGGTCAGCAGCTTTTTCTTCCCCGCGAGCGATTGAGCATTCCAAAATACGCATCTAATCTGTACCCCCATTATTTTTGTTAAGTATGCGCATTAGGCCCATCAGGGTTGCGGTTTCTGCGTCGGTGCCTGCCTGCACCGCTTCTAAAATTTGCTTTAGTACCCCGATGGTCTGGCTCCCGAGGGAGTCTCTGCGGGCTGCGGGGGTGGGGGCGGGGGCGTTCGAGGAGTCTTTATCTGCGCGCTGTTTTGCTGGCTTCTTTTTCGCTCGTCTTCTCGTCGGCTTTTTGCCGGTAGACTCTCCTGGCTGGTTCGCGGGGGCCATGAGTGACGTTGGCGCCGTCTCTTCCACTGTTGCGTGTGTCACTGGGGCTACGCCTCTCCTTCCTCTCTCTGGTAGGGTTTGGGCGAGGGTGCCGGCTTTCTTATTTCTTGCCTCTTTCTTGAAGACTGGGCAGGACGCATAATTCGCCGGGTGCGTCCCGTTACAATTTGCGCAGGTCGCGGGTTCTTCGCGGGGGCGGGGGCATTCCCTGGCGAAGTGCTCCTCTCCGCATCGCACGCAGGCTTGGTCCCGGTGACAGTTGTGGGAGCTGTGTCTAAATTTCTGACACCGGTGACATTGTGCCGGGCCTTTCTTTGCCCGCCAGGCTTCAATTTTCAGTCCGGGCATCAGAAGGAGTTCGTCGACTTCGTAAATGTTTGGAGTGAGGTTCGGTGTACGCTTCAGTAACACGTAAAAGACGCATCCGGGACGCCCCTGTCTTCCTCTGATGGCCTTAGCGTATTCCGGTGTGAAACCTTTTTCCTCTAGGGCTTGCATGAGTTCTTCTGTGTCTGTGTCCGCCGGTAAGCCGCGGATTGCGATTTTGAGGCTTCTGTCAGCCGGTATTGAATAAGAAAACCAGCTGAGTTTCTGTTCCTTCTCTAGGTTTGTTAGGTAGGACTGGATAATTCTATATTCGTTCTCATCTTGAGGATGAAAGCGAATACTTTGCCCGAACGGGCGTCCATTTGGTGGTCTTCCGAGTTTGTCGGCGATCCGCTTAAAGTGGCTTGTCCAGTTTTCCAATCTTTCCACTATTAGCGGTGGGTATCTCGGTTTCGTGGCAGCGGGTGCACGCGCAGCGGCGGCGGTCGCGGGCGCACGCGCAACGGCGGCATACGCGGCGGCGGCCGGCCGTGCGGTATTTATTTATTTATTTATTTATTTATGGTAAGCCAACAGTTTCGATTAAAACTAAATGATTTACAGTATATAAACCATGAAACCAATTAAAGGCTCACACGTATACGAAAACAGATTTTGGTATGAAAAAATGTGAGCATAAACATTAAGTAATACATACGAGTAACAATATAAATATAGAAACAATAAACATACTTATAGATTTTGAAAAGAAAAACTCAGCAAATACACTATTCACAAAAAATACTATTTGATCATGAAAAAAAATTCAGCACACAACCGCCGTCTTACAGTCGCGTCACTGGTACAAAATAAATCAAAATCATAAAGTTGACTTAACTCATTGAAGTTGCTGCTTGCTCGCCATATGAAACTATTTTGCCGGTAATATGTGTTTACTGAAGGAATATGGATAGGTGGGTTATACCGTAAACACTTAACAGGGACATTCAGTTTTATTTTACTCGTAAGTTCCGGGCTGTTAATACGATTGGAAGTTATCTTGAGCAGGAAGGTGATATCAGCTATACTACGTCGAGATGATAAAGGAAGAAAATGAAATCGTCTACAAAGTTGCATGTAGTCATTAGATTTGTATTGCACGCCTAAACGGAAACACAAATATTTAATAAACTTCTTTTGAATATTTTCACTACGGTCAATATACTTATTATAACGGGGATTCCATATTTGCGATCCATATTCTAAAATGCTTCGTACATATGAACAGTACAGAATCTTAAATGTTTTGACTTTGTTAAATTGTTTTGAACTTCGCATAATAAAACCTAAAGCTCGCGAAGCTTTGCTCACTATAGCTTCAATATGCTCATCAAACAAAAGTTTAGAATCATGTAGCACTCCGAGGTCTCTGATTATTTTTGCTTTTTGGAGGTTCTGGCCTTTGAGAACATATTCAGACGACACAGATGTCTTCTTACGTGTAAAAGTTACTACAGAACACTTCAAAGGGTTCAAGTCTAATTTGTTACGATTACAGTGATCATCTAACCGTAGCAAATCGGCCTGCAGATCTTTTGAATCTTGAGTAGAATTGATAGATTTAAATATTTTCATATCATCTGCAAAACATAAGATATTAGAATGGATGCAGCATTTGGAGATGTCATTGATTAAAATAATAAATAGAAGGGGCCCCAGAAGTGATCCTTGGGGCACACCGCTGGGTATCTTCATCCAGCCAGAAATATAGTTACTAATGACCACAGCTTGAGTCCGGTTATCAATATAAGATGAGAACCACCTTAGTAGATCTCCTCTTATGCCGATGTTAGCCAATTTAACAATTAGCAATTGGTGATCAATACGATCAAAAGCTTTGCTGTAATCTGTATATACCACATCCACTTGACCACCAGCATCCATGGCCTCAGTTAGAAAATCATTTAGCAAGACTAAGTTCGATACTGTTGATTTATGTCTAAGAAAACCATGCTGAGAGGAATGTAGGGACTTATTTACAGCTGCATGAAGTTGATTATAAACTATTTTCTCAAAAACTTTAGCAATAATACACAGTTTAGAAATCGGTCTATAATTAGTTACTTCGGTTTTAGATCCTTTTTTATGAATAGGTGTAATAAACGCAGATTTCCAGATGCTAGGAAAGTGATTAATTTTAAGCGACTTCTCAAATAAAAGACTAATAGGAAGAGCGATAGATTTGGCTGTATTGATTAAAAATATTGAACATATATGATCTGGACCAGCCCCTTTAGAAGGGTCAAGATTAGTCAAGAGTATTGTTACTTCAGCTACATCAATTTCAATATGGCTTACATCAGAAATCTGTTCCGAATCGCATGCATGTAAAGGCGAAGTGCTATTAACATTATTTGGGGTGAGAAAAGTGGAATAAAAATAGTCAGAAAAAAGATTACAAATATCCTGACCAGAGTTAGCCGTAACATCATCCAAAGTCACAGTGCTGGGGATACCGCCCGATTTAGATCTTGACTTTAAGTAGGACCAGAAACATTTAGGATTATATTCTATAGATTTTTCAATTGAATTCATATACTGATCATAGCAATGTGTTTCTACCTTTCGAGCTCTTTCGCGCAATAATTTATAACTATGTAAATCTGACCTATTGCCGTAAGTCTTATATTTATGCAGGTACTTAAATTTTTCTTTGATAATTTTTATAAGAGCTGTCGAGTACCATCTTGGATATGACTCGCTGGTCACACACTTTGAGGGTACGTATTTATTTCGTAGGTCCTCAATCACCGAGTAGAAGTATGAGACTGCTTCGTCCATTGACGTGGTACTAATATTACTATACCAGTCAGTATTTGAAATAATGTTGTTAATGGTAACATAGTCACCTTTATTATATAGGTATTTAATTAGTGACGAAGGTTTTAATGAAGCTATTTCAAAAAAATCTACGTTAATTGATAGGGTTTTATGATGAGGGTCAAGAGGAACAAAAGGACAATCACACTCAGACACTGTAACATTGTCGTTAGATAAGACCAAATCTAAAATTCTGTTAAAATCGTTACGAATACCATTGTACTGGCGCAAACTACATACATTTAGTTCATCGACGAGCAAATGTTCATCAGTCGAGCTTACGTTAGCAGGCGAGTAGTATGAGTTAGAACTCGATATCCAGTTAATTCCACTCAGATTAAAATCGCCTAAAATAAGGAACTTGTCAGAAGGATTCGTCAATATTAAGTCATTCAGTTATTAGTATCGCGGTCCATCGAGCCCATCGCGTCGCGAGTGCGAGTGCGGGCGACGGAGGGGGGGGCGTGGGTAGCGGCGGCGGCGGCCGTGACGTCACGCGGTGCCGCGCGGGCGGCGGTGGTCGCAGTGACGTCGCGCGGTGTCGCGCGGGCGGGCACGGAAGCAGCGGTCGTACGACTCGCTGTGCGAGGAGCGGCGACGTTCGCGGCGCGTGTCGTCTCGCTCTCGCGGCCGGTTCGCAGTGTTTCTGCGGTACCGGTCTTCTGCTTCCTCTGAGGCTTCGGAGCCTGGGTCAGCAGCGAGATCCCGGACGGTCCGGTTCTCGGGCTAGGCGATCTAGCCCTTGCACGCGTCGTCGGGGGGCTCAGCGATTGCGAGCGGGCGCGACGGCGTTTTCCCCCTTCTGCGCGGGGCGCGGGCGGCGGAGGCGGCGGGATATCGCGGCGCGGATTCAGCTCTGGGGCCGGCGGCAGAGTGATAATGCTTTTCTGTGCGAACAGTAAAGCAGTCTGGTCGTCGTTCGACAGCTCGGTTCCCTCGATCTCCGCTTCCGCGAGGCGCAGGTACAGCGCCATCCAGCGAAGCATCCCGTCCGAGAGGGCCCCGGCTTGCATAAGCCGGGCGAGTGTGAGCATATCACGCTCGTAAAGCCCTCTCGGTGAGAGTGCCTGCCAGAAGGACGCCGGAATTGAGCCCTTCGGATGGTGAGAGGTCGGCGTCGTGTCAGCGACGGCCGGCGAGGTTACTTCGTGGCCCTGAGAAGGGCCGGACTCAATTCCGATGGTTACTACATCGGTTACTGTGGTTACTTCGGTTACGTTTTCCGTAGTAGTGGCTTCAGTGACTGTAGCCGAGGCTACAGCCCTGGGATGCGGTTGGCCCTGAAAAGGGCCTTTTGGTGGTCCCGGCGGTGGCGGGTCCATGGCTTCAGAGGTTCGTAGTCCTTGCTTCCGTGTGACGCAAGAGGCCGGTTACGGTTACCGGTGAAGAGGCCGGTTACAGGGTGGTGTTGGTTACTACACCACCAGCATACCGACCTCTCCGACAGTCCGTAGGCGCAGATATTCCCCTCCGAAGCGCAAAGCTCCGGGCACCGTCGACACTATTTCACGTACAAAATATTGAAGACAAAGCGAAGGCGACTAGCAGTGGAGACGTCCGTACACGGCGAGCGCTGGCGGTCCAACAATTTGGCACGGTAGCGATGCTCTATTTATACTATTGTTGGTACTTGCAAAAGAGCGAGAGGTCGATAGTCTGGGAGCGCCCGCACTCTGTCTCGCGGGGCGTGTCCTTGTGTGGGCGCACGCACGAGATGCCGACTTTTCGGAGATATACTCTCCCGAGACGCTGTTTAGTCGAGCGCTAACCATCAGAGAGTGCGGAGCTCTCCCAGACCTATGCTATTTGCAAGTACCAACCCTATTCCTAAACCTAACCTGGTCTAGGTTGACTATCTGTTACATCTGTCTATTAAAGCCGAACATACTTTATTTTTATCTATTACCTATCTACTTAGGTTGTACGAATGACCTGTCTGTAGTCCTATAAGTCCTATTTTACTGTTACAAACCTTATACGAGTTATATTCCTATGTTTTAATAAGAATCTAACAAAAATCTATCTATAATAAGGCTGTTTACGAATGCGATACAAATACAAGTTACTATCTATCTATAGGAATATGAACGTTATACATTACAAATTAGCCTACCTAACCTAGAGTGCTACAGTAAGCTAAAACTTATCTTTATTATATACAACTTATAACTAACTATACATAGTGCGTTCATATTGTCGGTGTACGTCGTTGTCCGGAACAATAATATTAAATAAAAATAGTAGTTTATGATATTTCGATATGTTGAAAATCAGTTAATTTAAAAACATTGTTGCTGTGTATTCTTAGTTATACACATAAATATTTCCTCAAAAACTATTAAGATAACATCACCGTGCTATTTGTTTTATTTCACATATAACATAGATCACCAATTTACCTTTATTAGCTAAGTTTGTTTAAACAGATATAAAATAATACAAGCTATTAATAATTAATAATTTTTTATATATATTTTATAGGCTAGTGTTTGACCACTATCTCACCTGTTGGTAAGCGATGATGCGGTCGAAGATGGTAAGCACGCTAGGCCTAGAATGGGAACTGGCTCTCAAGGATAGCTGCCGGAACACATAAGATGTTTGACGACAGATTTTCTAACTTGAGGGTGGTAGCTGGCCAGGCGGACACTAGATAGTGTCCTACCACCATGCGGGGGTTGTTGGTTTCTTAACTATGTTTTTCCTTCACCGGAGGGCCACTGTGAAAAGCGCACATAATTTTTTGATAGAAAAATCCATTGGTGCACGGCGGTTTGAACTCGGCACCTCTGGCATCAAATCCCGATTACGCCACCGGGCCCTCAAAATTAAAACAAAATCATGGAGTGGATAGAGAATCGAACTCGAGTCCTAGGTGGACTATCGACCACTCGACCAAGATGCTATTAATGACTCATTCGAATTTAAGCATCCGTTACTTGTTGCGTAGCTTACTCGACGTTATGTTAACTCAACAAAAAGAAAAATACTATACAGTGGAATATTGTTATCTCTATTTGATGTTTGCCAAATGTATGTGACGCTACGTTTCACCTTTTTATTCATCTGTGGTCTGGCTAAGCATGCCATCTATGCCGTACTTACGTGTTATTGTTTGCGTTGGAACATTCGACAGAAATATCGTGCAGGCTACTATGAACATTGAGGTGCTACTGGACTATTGTCCCTCGATAGTACGTGTAGTAGGATTTTTCGAAATGGGGTCGATAACAAAGTCTGAAAATTTGGGTTTTATAAATATGAATCCCGAATTGCCTTAATCACGCGATAACATGAAAACGGGTGAACTGATTTGGCTAATTCTTATCTGATGTATTTAATGATAGAATCGTTTTTACAAAAAAGTTACAAGTAAATAAAAGAAGTTTTTAACGCGGGCGAAGCCGCGGGGCACTTCTAGTTTTAAATACATTTGTAACTGTCTGTTTGTTACCTATACTTGCCTAAACGGACGATCTAATCTTACTGAAATTCAACAAGGACAAGGAGATACTTTATAATATCAGGATGAAGATTTTTAGACATAACTTAAATAACTCAGATCAAATGTTGATTGACAGACCTTTACAGTGATAAAATTCTTAGGCTACGTGAACGAAGTCGCGGGTATCAGGTAGTACACAATATGTCTTGCTAAGATGTCTTGTATAGGTGGGCAGCTGTTACGGAGGCAGCCTAATGACAGATGTTGCACCAGGCGAACGTGCGTGCGAACGTCCTTAAGTTAACGATAAGAGTCACTACGCTATCTATTAACGTCCGTCCATGAAACAAAGCCACCAAACAAACAAAAAAAAGAAAGCAAGACATTTTAAACCGCAACCAGCGCAAAACACTAGAGGCAATTAAGAATACAATAAAGGCGCTTATCACGTATTATTCCGAAGAAAATCTTGCCATTTGCCTCGTGGATAACCAAACTTGGGAGTAGTAACCGGGTTTATGCTGAAGTCAAGGAGCATAATCTCAAGATGGCCATGAAAAACCGCGACATGGACGTCGTTGGGGCTATGCTCCAGAAATAAGGCAGATGAGAAGGGAAATAAATATGCTAAGAAAATTATTATTGGATTATCTAAACCTGACATGCTCACGTCAAGGTGACTGCCTGTGGTGGCGTTGTGTAGCGGGCCACTCTCTTCCCTAACATATGGTTGAGGAGAGCGACGCTGGTACATGCGTCAACTCGTGAACGGGTGCCGCAGGTGGAAACTGGTCGGTTTTGGATGATTCTTTAATAATTAAATGTATATATATATATATATTTATATAGAAACATGTAACTAGGTAGTTAAGAATAATTAATAATATAAGAAAGAATAATTATTACATAAAAAGTATATATATTAATATAGTAAAGGGGAAAAAAAAAGTACGGGATCGACTACCACTTTAACAAATTATAGACTTTAAGTGTTTCAGTGTTAGTGAATGTGTGTTGAGTAATGAATATAGGTAAAATATAAAAAAAAGCATGGACCTCGTGTCTATGGTAATGAATGGGAGGGGGTTTTAGTCAGTAGGAGTCTGACATAATTGCAGAGCCCGAGCTCTGCGGTATCTCATGATGGATTTCCCCCTCCCACGGAAAAAAAAAAAACCGGGTTTATGCGCGAAAGCGCGATGTTTTTTTCTATAAATCTCATTAAAGATACATGGAAGCGGGTTGGCGAACTGCCAACTTGCAGCCAGCTGCATGCTGTTGCTCGCAATTGCCCGCTACTGCTCGCTGCCAGCAATTCGGCAGCGGTAATAAAAAGCTACCTATCTCAGTGTTATTGAGACGATACGTGAGAACGTTTTACTGGTTTGCGCGATGTATACACTTAATACTTTTAGATTTTATATGCTAAGTTGCTCAACAACCACTCCTGCGCGATTACTGTTTTGTCTTACAGAAAATACGCATGGAGATTTACTCGGTCATATCATCAAATGTAAGTAAATGTAAGCCAGGCTCCATGAAGTCAACACAGATTCACAGCTTGTTAAAAAGAAGTATTACAAAGTCTATGAATTAACAATTTCATCTTTTAGTGTTTATTTATGTCAATGTTTTCAGGTACGGCCACATCGCGGCGTCCTGCGATCTGTGGGCGCGATCTAAGTACTTTTCAATTGTTTTCTCATCGTCTTTGGTGTGTACCAGTCGGTACAAATACTACTGCGCTATCTGATCGCCGCCTAGATTGAGCACGCAGGACGCTGCGGTGTGTCCGTACTTTTAGTGTAAAAGCCAGAACCAGTTAATCAAAATTAATTAATACATTGAACGTAAGCAAAAGCTTTAATTTCAAACAATAATTCAGGATATACATAATCCATAAACATGTCAAGATACAATTTAATCTCGACTCACAAAAGAGTAGATGTGTAAAAGCCCCCTGAAGGGTAACATTTTACAAAATTTGTCCCGAAAACAATAAACACAATATTATGTTTCTTTGAAGTGTCACACACTTTATATTTTTGTTAATTGTTAAACACAATCCAAAATTTCATCGTACCGACGGGACTCGAACCCGCACCCCCCCCCGGATTACACGTCCAGGTGCTCTGCTAATTAAGCCACGGTTCGATCCATCGATACGACGAAATTAGTGGATTGCATTTGTTAACCCAATTATGCATTGGTGGCGCCATCTATGACAACTTATTACGTAAGTTAATCATTCGGAAGAAATCATTACAGTTTTCAAATCCGACGAGAGATGTTGCACTGCGTAAATGAAATATTATGTTTCTTTGAAGTGTCACACACTTTATATTTTTGTTAATTGTTAAACACAATCCAAAATTTCATCGTACCGACGGGACTCGAACCCGCACCCCCCCCCGGATTACACGTCCAGGTGCTCTGCTAATTAAGCCACGGTTCGATCCATCGATACGACGAAATTAGTGGATTGCATTTGTTAACCCAATTATGCATTGGTGGCGCCATCTATGACAACTTATTACGTAAGTTAATCATTCGGAAGAAATCATTACAGTTTTCAAATCCGACGAGAGATGTTGCACTGCGTAAATGAAATATTATGTTTCTTTGAAGTGTCACACACTTTATATTTTTGTTAATTGTTAAACACAATCCAAAATTTCATCGTACCGACGGGACTCGAACCCGCACCCCCCCCCGGATTACACGTCCAGGTGCTCTGCTAATTAAGCCACGGTTCGATCCATCGATACGACGAAATTAGTGGATTGCATTTGTTAACCCAATTATGCATTGGTGGCGCCATCTATGACAACTTATTACGTAAGTTAATCATTCGGAAGAAATCATTACAGTTTTCAAATCCGACGAGAGATGTTGCACTGCGTAAATGAAATATTATGTTTCTTTGAAGTGTCACACACTTTATATTTTTGTTAATTGTTAAACACAATCCAAAATTTCATCGTACCGACGGGACTTGAACCCGCACCCCCCCCGGATTACACGTCCAGGTGCTCTGCTAATTAAGCCACGGTTCGATCCATCGATACGACGAAATTAGTGGATTGCATTTGTTAACCCAATTATGCATTGGTGGTGAACCGTGGCTTAATTAGCAGAGCACCTGGACGTGTAATCCGGGGGGGGGGGGGCGAAGGGCTGCCATTACGTGATTGGCCGAGAGTTTATGAATTAGCCCCGGCTCTAGCTCTCATTGGTCCCTAGAGAGGGCCTTTGTTGTAGCCAGAGAAATGTTTGAGGGTATTCGTGGAACATAGATAGTTTACAAATAAAGTTTATAATAATAATCTCTGGAGTACTCCTATCATATTATACTACAAAGGGATTTATGATAGAATTGTTGTTGCAGTCAAACGTAAACATATGACAATATAATAATTCTGTCGCTGCCATATTTAATCATAGTTTAATAATTAAGATAGCTTAAAAACTAAAACACCCGACTTCCATGCCCCGTTAGTCAATTTCAGTAGCAAGTTTGAGACGTTTATCTTCATATCTCTGGAGATACTTATCAGATCTCCATGAAATTACAATGGGACTACCTCGGAAACGTATCCTACCAATTAAAAAAAGAATCATTCGAATCGGTTCACAATTGACATATTAAAACATACATACAAAAAATAAACAACGGGTAGCACTCCGGGAGTACCGGCAGAAGTGAAAACTTGAACATTAACGTTGTGCATTTGGTCTACTCTCCCTGCGTCTTACGAATTTTCGATCAGGCCACGTGTCCTGACGCGAGTTTAACATTTCTTACCCTACCCTAACCCACTTTTTTACTTTACTTATTTCCTCTTTACTTTATTTACAATTTTAAGAAGTTTTCACTTCAAAAATTAACAATCATATAGACGACTCCTCCTTTTTTAAAGTCGGTTGAAAAGGTGGTACTCGTATTTGTAGACTCACCTGACGTTGGCATCTGTCGTTATATATTTTTATAGACATAATAAAACACTTTTATCCCACTTCCTAGTAATATTATCAAGGCGACAGTTTGTGTGTGTTTCTTACTTCTTCACGCTAAAACTACTCGACCGATTAAGCAGATAGCCTAGATCCTGGAATAACACATAGGGTACTCTTTACCCCGATATTTCATACGGGAACGAACTCTACGCGGGCAAAACCGCGGGGCATAGCGCATCTTTCATAAAACTTAGCAAGGAAAATGTCTTATGGAACAATTCCGTTCCTCCAGCAAAGTTTAAAAAGGCGATACAGCTGACTCGCTACCTCACCTTGTCCAGCCCTCAGCATCTCGACCGAAATCCTGTCATACCCTGCAGCCTTACCCAATTTCATACTTTTCAACGCTGTCATTATCTCTTCCATGCTGATATTACTTTCATCGCCATCTTCATTGGCGTTACCAGTTGTCACTGGCACTTGCATATCTTCCTTTTCAAATAAACTTTCAAAATATTCCTTCCATCTCTTTAGAACGCATTCCTCTCCTCTCACAATACTGCCATCCTGATTTCTGACTTTGTCCAGTTGCGAGGTATTAAGATTTCCTCTGGCTGCCCTTATGGACTTCCAGAAAAACTTAATGTTGGTCTGGAAGTCGTCAGATAACCTCCTATCAAATTCATCTCTATCGTTATCTTTCTTTCTATCAACAACCTCCTTTGCTACATTCCTTACCCCTTTAATACTCTTCCTTTGCCTTGCTTACATCTTCAGTCGTTCCTTTTTGCATTCTTAGGTTGGGTTTTGAAGCTAACCAGTCTTGCCATGCTTTCTTCTTCTCAAATACAGCTTTTTGGACATCTTTACACACATTCTTCAATTTACACCTGTACGAGCTACGCATCGTACATTCACCTTTTCACCGCATTTATTGTAATTTAGACTAAGTCAGCAAACTGCACCTCAATATACATTTCTTATTTTAATTTAGTTCGCAATTGACCGCGCCGTGTCGCGTACTCACCTAGCACCTAATTTTCATAGCACTTTATTTTACATTAAACTTTTTAGCATTTAAAACTATTTTCAATTACGATCCTTAAGCCAGCCTAGGGTTCGTACATATTGTTCCTTCGAGCCTACCGTCGAGACGGGACCATTGCGCGTGTGACCTCAATTAGTGTTTCGTCACCTAAGTTATACGTGTAGTGCAACGTTCCGTTTCCCGGTGAACTAGCATCGTGGAGTACACTCCGTTTGAGGATTTGTGGGATACA
Organism: Cabera pusaria; assembly: GCA_954871355.1. Lineage (NCBI taxonomy): Eukaryota > Metazoa > Arthropoda > Insecta > Lepidoptera > Geometridae > Cabera > Cabera pusaria. Next base: position 27,449,445 of record OX940896.1, read on the forward strand.
TCCTGCAAATTAGCAGAGCACCGACAAGTCAGGAGACTCGTTACTAGCAGCACCAGCGAGCCAGAAGACTCGCAAGTAGCAGAGCAGCAGTGGGCACAGAGGCCCGCGACTAGCACTTCAGCACTGACGAGTCAGGAGACTCGTTACTAGCAGCACCAGCGAGCCAGAAGACTCGCAAGTAGCAGAGCAGCAGTGAGCACAGGCCCGCGACTAGCACTTCAGCACCGACGAGTCAGGAGACTCGTTACTAGCAGCACCAGCGAGCCAGAAGACTCGCAAGTAGCAGAGCAGCAGTGGGCACAGAGGCCCGCGACTAGCACTCCAGCACCGGCGAGTCAGGAGACTCGTTATTAGCAGCACCAGCGAGCCAGAAGACTCGCAAGTAGCAGAGCAGCAGTGGGCACAGAGGCCCGCGACTAACACTTCAGCACCGACGAGTCAGGAGACTCGTTACTAGCAGCACCAGCGAGCCAGAAGACTCGCAAGTAGCAGAGCAGCAGTGGGCACAGAGGCCCGCGACTAGCACTCCAGCACCGACGAGTCAGGAGACTCGTTACTAGCAGCACCAGCGAGCCAGAAGACTCGCAAGTAGCAGAGTAGCAGTGGGCACAGAGGCCCGCGACTAGCACTCCAGCACCGACGAGTCAGGAGACTCGTTACTAGCAGCACCAGCGAGCCAGGAGACTCGGAAGTAGCAGAGCAGCAGGGGGCACAGAGGCCCGCGACTAGCACTCTAGCACTGATTGAGAACAATCTCGTCACCAGCAGTACAGTATCACCCTCCTAGCAAACCACTGACCGCACCAGCATCAACATCGGCTTTCAAGTAAGAGATTTCCAATTTTTATTCACTTCTTCATCTCGTTTGTCGCATAATTTGAGTAACCATGGAAGATCTTTACACTAGTCAACTTGAAATTTTGGATGCTATCAAATCATTAGCTACCAACTTCAAAAAAGATGGGGCAAGCAGGAAAACAGCAGATTACTTCCGTAGAAAATTGGAAACTCTCGATTCATACCGGGGAGATTTTCAATACAACCATGACCATATATGCACCGAATTCAGCAGAGAGCATCAATATTTCAAAAATAAGGAATATGATCAAACCAGTGCGTACTATGAGTCAGTTAAAGCGCTTATCACAGAAGAGTTTCAAGATTTTGTGGAGAAGCAGCAGGCAAAGAAACCGTTCGTCGCTATGGTTGAAGGTGAAACTTCAACTTCACTAAAAAAGAAATCATACACACCTAGCATAGAGACGATTGAAAGTGAGAGTGCTAGATATCTGGTGAAGCATTCTCGTGAGGAAGTTCCCGTCCAGCACATACAGGAGTCGCGTGGCGTTACTAGTCACCTGGACGACATGCTGCGGAAGCAAGCTGCCAATTTCAGGGCATTATCAAGAGACGTGGCAAAGATTGAGATAGACAAATTAAAAACAACATGGCAGTTCGATAACGCTTTAGCATCGCTGCAGTCTCGCTGGGCAGCAATTGACAGCTTACATGTAGATCTCGATAGTGAGTTGAACGGCGAGAATGAAAACTATGAAATCACATTCAGCAAGCATGAAGATATTTACACCAATCTCGAAAATCGCTTAAACGAGAAAAGGTGGTCGACAGAAAAAATAACACCGCAATTAGAAATTCCCATTTTCACGGTAATTATAATCAGTGGTTATCATTCAAAGATTTATTCAGTGACTCCATACATAAAAACTGCACTTTATCTAATGCTCAGAAAATGCAATTTTTAAAATGTAGATTGAAAGGTGAGCCAGAGAGGCTGATTCAACACCTATCGATTAGCAATGATAATTATGACATATGCTGGGAGATTTTAAATCGTCGGTATAATAGCGCAAAGCTCATTTTCACTTCACACTTAGACAGCATTTTAGATTTGCCCAACTTACAACAAAAATCATCTACACAAATTAAAAGGATTCATGACGTCACCATGGAATGTATCAACGGCATAAGAAAACTAGGGGTGGAAACTTGGGAACCTCTAATCGTTCACTTACTTACCCAGAAGTTAGACTCTGAAACTTTAGCAAAATACAACGACTCCCTGAAAAACAAGAAAGACATACCTGCTCTGGATGACCTCATGAACTTTTTAGAAGATAATTATACATCCATGGAAGCATCAAACCGTCGCAAGCAAGAGCATACTCGAAGCATTACGAAATCTAACATACAGCAAAATCCAATTGCATCATCTTATTCTGTGAAGAAACATAATTTTAAATATAATCACTTTAACTATGCCAATGCACCAAAAGTGCTGAGCAATGCAACGAATGACGCGCCGGCTACACATTGCCCTCTTTGCAAAATTCCGTTTCACGGGCTATTCAACTGCACTAAATTCGCTGGCTTGCCTAAAAACGTGAAACGTAAAACTATATTTGATCTCAAATTATGTAGCAACTGCTTATTTAAACATGATTATCATAACTGCACTTCAGAGAAAAGATGCCAAATCTGTTCCCAAAAACACAACACCATGAAGCATATAAAGGCGCGGGTAGGTAGGGCTACCTATCGCCTTTGTTAGGACGAGGTCTGAGGTCGCGTCGAAATAAAACGATGGTTGTTGCACTATAAGATGTTCTTATTAGATTTTTTAGTTGTTGTCTCTGTGTAATAATTCTGGCGGTTAACTCCCTTATAAAAACTTTTTCGTTCTCACGTCAACGTCACTTTGACGTGGGAACGCGCGCTGTCGTTTTTTAGCATTGCGCTTCGCACATTAGAGGCATTTTGCCACCCGAATGGATGTGCAAAACGCCACACCACCCCCCTACGGAGAAGGAGAATCCGTGGAAAAAGAAAAAATAAATAAAAAATCAAAGGTCAAAAGGTTTGCAAAAATGAACTTTACGACCTGACCGGGTAGTGTATTGTGGTGAATTTGAGGAAGGAGCAGCGGGAGAAGATGAAGAGGATCCAGAATGAGGAGAGAGAACTCTAGAAGGATGTGATGATGACACTGGATGATGTGCAGGAAGAGACGGCGTCGATACTGGATCAACAGGACTCGGCTGTTCGATGTACGCTGGCTTGAGCCTGTCGATACTGACATTCACCTGTCTGCCTTTTAAATCGATCGAGAAAGTTTTTCCGTCCTCAGATCGAGATATCACGCGATGAGGGCCAGAATAGGGTGGCTGCAAAGACCGACGAACAGTATCATCCCTCAGCATGACGTGAGATGCAGTGGATAGGTTTTTAAAAATAAAAACCGAAGGCTTAGAATGATGAGAAGCCGGAGTGGGTCGCAATTTGGACATATATTGCCTTAACTTGACGACAAAATCCGAAGGCTCCTCATAGCCAGTAGCGTCGGGAGAAACAGTTAAAAGTTCCCCTGGGAGCGCTAATGTCTCACCATACAGCATTTCTGCTACGGTTGATTTTATATCCTCTTTAAATGCAGAGCGCATGCCTAACAAAACAAGAGGCAAGGCACTCGACCAGGAACTGTCATGACACATCAGGGACGCTTTTAACTGCCGATGCATGCGCTCAACGAGCCCATTAGCGCAAGGGTGATAGCTGGTGGTACGAATACGTTTGGCACCAAACAGATCGGTAAGGCGTCTGAAAAGGTCAGATTCGAACTGCCGTCCCTGATCAGTCGTGATGACCGCAGGGACGCCGAATCGAGCTATCCAGCCATCCACGAAGGTCTTGGCTACTTCCTCTGCCGTTATCCCACTCATAGGCCACGCTTCGGGCCACCTAGTGTAACGGTCAACAGCAGTGAGGCAGTATTGAAAGCCAGAGGAAGAAGGCATAGGTCCGATAATGTCTATGTGGACATGCTTGAGCCGAGATGTGGGACTGGAGATATGTCCGAGCGGAGACTGAGTATGCCGAGTCACTTTGCTTCGCTGACAAGCTATGCAAGTTTGGCACCAGCGACGGCAATCCTTGGTGATACCTGGCCAAACGAAACGGTCAGAGACCAGACGAACAGTGGCCTTGGTACCTGGGTGACTCAGGTTATGCAGTTTGTCAAAAATACTTTTCCGCATAGGTTCCGGTACAAATGTTCGCGGTCGTCCTGTGGAAGTATCGCAGACCAAAGTTGTGTTAGTGCCGGAAACAACGATGTTCTCTAATTTTAGAGAAGAATCTTTATCGTTACGATACTTTTTCAACTCGTCGTCGAGTTGTTGGCAAGAAGCAAGTGCAGAGTGATCTGCTTCGATACTAATGGCTTCGATGCGGGACATAGCGTCTGCTACCGTATTATCAATCCCTTTTACGTGGACAATGTCCGTGGTAAATTGGGAGATAAACGAGAGTTGATTTAGTTGGACCGGTGGAAGCCTCTCGCGACGCTGCGAGAAAGCGTAAATGATCGGTTTGTGGTCCGTGTAAATTGTGACTTGCTGCGCAACCAGAAAATGGCGATAATGCTGCACACTCTCGTAAATCGCAAGGAGTTCCCTGTAATATGCTGGCCATTCGGACTGTCGGGGCTTCAGCTTTTTGCTGAAGAAACCCAAAGGTTCCCAAGCACCACCAACTTTCTGCTGAAGGCAGGCACCAACGTGCGAGTTCGAAGCGTCGGTGAAGAGTCCCAGCTCAGCATTCGGCAATGGGTGAGCTAGAAGAGCAGCGGATGACAGGCTGTCTTTACAGGCCATAAAACTCTCTTCAAGTTCAGGCGTCCAAGAAACCGGTGTGGAACCTTTGCCAGATTGTGCCAGTAAAAGGCTTGTCGATAGCAGTACTGGGTTGTCATGCATCGCTGCCGTTGCAACACTCACACTCAACTCACTCAATCACGTCGGGGTCACCATTAAAGGCGCGGGTAGGTAGGGCTACCTATCGCCTTTGTTAGGACGAGGTCTGAGGTCGCGTCGAAATAAAACGATGGTTGTTGCACTATAAGATGTTCTTATTAGATTTTTTAGTTGTTGTCTCTGTGTAATAATTCTGGCGGTTAACTCCCTTATAAAAACTTTTTCGTTCTCACGTCAACGTCACTTTGACGTGGGAACGCGCGCTGTCGTTTTTTAGCATTGCGCTTCGCACATTAGAGGCATTTTGCCACCCGAATGGATGTGCAAAACGCCACACATATAATAAAAAAAATCCAAATAAATACTTCGGCAATAAGACCGCCATACCACCATCAACTTCGAATGAATCACCCCAACAAAACGTGAGCACTGTAGCACGTGAGGCATACTCTCAGGTTTTAATAGCAACAGCGAAAGTAAATGTTTACGCCGCGGATGGCACTACTTATGCCTTCCGTGCCCTAATTGATCAAGGCTCGCTAATTTAAATTATAACTGAAATAGCGGCTCAACTTTTGAAGTTAAAAAGAGAGAAAACTCATGGGATAATTTTTGGAGTTGGCAAAAAAGAAAATAATTGCAAAGGGCAGACTTCAGAGACTTGCACCTCTATTTATAATAATTATACGTTTACGTGTAACGTGCTTATAATGAATAACTTAATTAAAAACTTACCGAATGAAACGTTCGTAAAACCAGCATGGGAACATATAAAAAATATTGAATTAGCAGATCCAGATTTTAATGTGAGCAGCCCAGTCGATATATTGTTTCGAGCAGATGTTTACTCTCAGATCATGATGGGAGGCATAATTAAAGATCAAGAGATATCTGAACCTATAGCACAGCAAACACAACTTGTGTGGTTATGCGGAGCAATGAAAACATTTCACTGTAATGTCGTTGTAAATAATATTGAAGATTTGAAGCAATTTTGGGAGATAGAAGATATCGGTAAGACGAGCGTTGGCGATTACGCTGACTTGTCTTCCGAAGACCAGCACCGCATACAATTTTACAACGAAACCAGCATACGTCAACCAATTGGCAGGTACTCGGTGAGATTACCACTAAAAGAAAATATCGAAGAACATTTGGGCACTTCGAAACCTACCGCAAAATAGCACAATTTAGAAATTTAGAATTTAAATTAAGCGAACAAACTCAAATGGCAAATATGTACCGAGACTTTATGCATGAATATAAATCATTACGTCACATGAAGCCCGCGTCACGTTATCAGATACCCGTCGATTATTACTTACCACACCACGGTGTCTATCGAGTGCAAGCTGAGACAACAAAATTGCGAGTGGTATTTAATGCACCATCAAGGACGTCGACTGGGAAAAGTTTGAATGACCTAATGCACACTGGGCCCAACCTACAGCACGACCTTCAATCCCTTATATTAAAATGGAGACAATTTAAATACGGTTATACAGCAGATATAGAAAAAATGTTCCGAAATATAAATGTACAAGAATATGATCAGTCGCTTCAGAAAATCGTTTGGAGAGATTAACCGGCCCAGCCTGTACAAACATATGAACTTACCACAGTAACATACGGCATGAAAGCAGCTCCCTTTTTGGCGATGATGACGTTGCGACGGCTAGCATCCGATGTAAAAGAAAAACACCCAGAGGCAGCAAAAATAGTAGAACAGTCATTTTACATGGACGACCTCATTTATGGGTCACATACCATTGAAGAAGGCGCCAGGACTGTGTTACAATTACAAGCACTCCTCCAAGCAGGTAGGTTCATATTGAGAAAGTGGTCCTCAAATGAACCAGACATTTTAAATACTATTACCAGCACTCAGAATTCCGTTGATCCAGTTTTTACTTTTAAATGCGAGCACACCGCAAAAACTTTGGGTTTATATTGGAGCCCCAAAGACGACTTCTTCATGTTCCAGTCATCGTTTGAATTTTCAAATAAAACACAAAACGAGAACTTTCGTCAGACATTTCCAAACTGTTTGACCCACTTGGCTGGCTAGCTCCCGTAACAACCAAATTGAAAATATTATTTCAACAAGTTTGGAATACAAAAACCATGTGGGACGACATACTACCGGATGACATAATAAAGCAATGGGAACAGTTTAAACCCGATATCAGCACAAATATAAAATTAAACAAAATACCAAGATGATTAAGAATCACAAAGAAGTGTGTCGTAGAACTGCATGGATTCTGTGATAGTTCCAACAAAGCGCATGTGTTATTTATGCAGTTGTAAATAATTATGCAACACTTGTCATAGCAAAAACAAAACTCGTGCCCATTAACAAAACCATTTCGATCCCAAGGTTAGAGCTTAGTGGCGCAGTTTTATTAGCAAAATTAATGGAAAAACTTAAGCAATATTTACCGGAACAGGAGTTAAAGGTCTATGGATGGTGTAACATTGCAACAAGTTGCAATGGCATATAATAATAAATCAAATAGATCTAAATAATATTAAGTTAAAAGTACAATTATCGAAATACAATTATTAAATTATTAATCTAATTATTTTAATGACAGTGACACTCGACGTTGTCGCGTATTACTGTCATCTGTCATTTACTTACTGACAGATAATCGGCTGTCAGGATAAGTGACATTACGGGCGGTTGAGAGACCCTTATTCGGCAACTGCGTACGGCGCGAACGAGTATCGGCCTACTCAAACTTTTACTTAAAAATAGTAATTGTAGAAACTTTATTAAACTACATCAGAAAGGCTGTCTAGCCTAAATAGTACACTGTGTCGTGTGTTTATATATTCCCGCTGGGGTGAGTTCCTAATATGGTTGTTCTTTTAAAAACTAGTGTTTGAGCTTAATTACTATGTAGTGGCACCTATCGCAATTAACAGTAATGACATGGCGATACGGGGCCGTCTGCGCATAGGCCTCACTGACCCGTAACCTCGGCAATTCCAGGATCACCGTACCAGCGCAGATCCGCTGCAGGATCCTACGATCTGACCCTGACGCGCAGCCTCTGGACTGGAGACACCTTGGACGGGCCCTACAGCACTACTCCCACCGTTCAGGCCAGTCATTACTCCATCTACCTGTTCTAGTGCCCTATACTCCATATACTCGCGGAAATAAGACTGGATAATCTAGAAATTATATCTACTAAATCATTATTAAATACCTGGATTTTAATTCACCCACTACCCCTAGTTGTACCTCGCTACCAAGGTTACAGTGGCGCCCAACGTGAAAGTCTTATTTCCAAAGGTTTTGGTGTTTTGATTCTAGCTCAAACTACCGGACTTGTAAACGAGGCGGTGATACAGTGGACTGGTACTGTATGTTGTAATTATATACATAGTAAACTGTTACGTGTAATATTAAGCTAATTTACAATATTTATTCAACATTTTGTTATTTCAATCTATAAATTTGTAATCTACCTACCTACAATGTTAATTTAAAAATAAAATTGTGATATGTATGCGTAACAGTTCACAATAATTCCATTTTGATTTTGCATGAAACTCTTCCAGATAGTTAATATTCTTATTCATTTTAATCATTCATCGTTATTTCATATACAATACACCAAATCGTAGTTAGCATTCTATTATTGTAAAGAACAACAAACACCGCTTAAGTAGTCTAGTAGGCGGTAGTTTAGATATTCTTGTACTGTAGTAAATTGTGGATGCGGTATTTGTCATAATGGGAACTCACCCTATCAAGTACTTCTTACTTAACAAAAACGAATTAACATATGAAGTCCTCATACGAGGTGATGAACCAGCGCCTAATGTGTTAGGGTTACGCAAACAAATAACTAAACTCAGCTTGATACCTAGTGATGACATTTGTGAGTCGGGTCTAGAAGTGTCGGTCGACTGTGACGGAATTCTAACTTCCATCACTGAGCTCTCAAGCCGACTAAATTCTTTGACTTTAAAGTATGATTTTAATTTGTTCGAGCGTTCTACAGCCTTACATAATCATATTTACCACCGCTTAAGGAGAATTGATATTTCAGTACTTACCTATACAAAAAAAATAGATTCTTTGAATAAGGAGTTTAACACTCTTTCAATAAAATTATCTACTTTGCAAAAAGCCCCCTACGCAAAGTACCTCATCCGAGCAAACTAACTGTGCTCAGACAACTTCGTCGCTCGATGGCGCTTCCATTGTATCGGTACGTTGCGAACACTCGCAAGCGGGCGAACTGACTAAGTTAAAGTACGACGGTAATAGCTGCGTTCGCGCGTTTATTCAACGTATTAACGAGTTTCGTACGGTTCGTAATATTTCTTCTGATAAACTACTAACGTATGCTTCTGAAATATTCACCGGTAATGCATTGCATTGGTACCGTAGTGTAAGTGGCACGGTCAATTCTTGGGAGGAATTAATAATTCAGCTTATTGAAGATTTTAGCCCGGTTGATTACGATTATAGACTTATGTCGGAAATACGTAATAGAACGCAGGGGGAATCGGAAAATATTATTATTTATTTGGCGATTATGTCGGAATTTTTTTCGAGACTCAGTAAACCTATTACGGAACAACAAAAACTAGACATTCTACAACACAACATACGGCCATGCTATGCGGCTGTCTTAGCATCATATGTCAACGGTATAGACTCTGTTGCGACACTACGCAAGCTTTGTCTGAATTATGAAAAAATGCAGCATTTTACAGTACAGTTTCATGAACCGCTACGGACGTCTTCCGAGACCTTAGCTCCAGATCTAGCTTATACAAAATGCGATTCTAAGCCTAATTTCTATTCTAAAAATAACAATTATTCTATCAGGACCTACTCTAGTAATCCAACGCACAAAGCAAATACTAGCTATTCTGTGGCCGCGGTGGAAAACCAAAGTTCATCAAAGTCTAGATCGGTATTTTGCCCCCGCTGCCGTACTAACGAGCATTCACTAGGCGAATGCAGGCAAGAGAGGTACCCTGTTTGTTTTAAGTGCGGCCTGAAGGATACTATCTACCCTAACTGCCCTAAGTGTTATCCTGATCGTAAACAAAAAAACTAGAGGGCGAAGATTGTTGCAGGGTAAATGAAACTTCGAATAACTTTGATGAAAAAGATTGGCAAAACTGGTTGGCCACTATTAAAATATATTTTTCTAGTTACTCGGTTGCAACAATCTTCGATAAAAAACCTGCAGGAGACGCGCGTCCTTATGTCACTATAAACGTAGGCGACCTATCATTGTGCGGGCTTTTAGACTCAGGTTCTGCCGTTACAATACTAGGTAATAATGCTCATGTTGATTTGATAAAATCCACTGGTCTCAAAATTACCGACTGTGATGTTTCTCAGTCTTTTATCACAGCCGGCGGTCATAAACTACCCACCATTGGATATATTAACCTACCTGTAAACTTTGAAAATCAATGTCGCTCTCTTAAAGCCTATATTATTCCTACGGTAACGTCATCCTTGATTTTGGGTGTGGATTTTTGGAAAACATTCCAGCTACTTCCTAAAATTTGTAACGCGATATCTATGTCGTGTGATAACAACCTAAGCATTGCAACGTTATCCGAACGTCCTAGCGCGTTACAATCTTTTGATGAACTCAGTAGTCAACAAAAATGTACGGCCAATGAGGTTATCGATAAATTTAAATCTATAGCATATGAAAATGTAGGGTTAGGTCGTACTCATTTAGTAGAACACAGCATAGATACTGAGGACTCTCCTCCTATCCGCCAACGCTATTACAGGATGCCACCAGCAAAACTTCGCATCATCATAGAAGAGCTGGATAATATGTTGAAGCTGGGCGTGGTGGAACCTTGTGAGAGCCCTTGGTCTTCACCGGTGCTTCTTACTCCTAAAAAAGACGGCAAATTAAGGTTTTGTTTGGATAGTCGAAAACTAAACTCGGTTACCCGCAAGGACGCATACAGACTACCATATGTGTCCGAAATTCTAGATAACCTTAAAGACGCCAAGTATCTAAGTAGCATCGACCTTTCTAAAGCGTTTTGGCAGACGCCTATCGCGAAAAATGACCGCGAGAAAACGGCGTTCTATATACCGACTCGTGGAACGTTTAGATTCGTTACAATGCCTTTCGGTCTAACCAATGCACCGGCTACACAGCAAAGATTGGTAGATCAGCTTTTTTCGGGGCCTGAATTCGAAAACTCTGTCTTTGTCTTCCTTGACGATATAGTCCTGATTTCACCTAATTTTCAGGATCATACGTCGCTGCTTACCAAGGTGTATGAAAAGCTAAAATCTGCCAACTTGACTATAAACCTGGAAAAATCGATGTTTTTCCGCGAGGAACTGAAATACTTGGGCTATGTCGTCAATCGCAAAGGGTTACACGTGGACCCGAGTAAGGTCGAGGCAATTCTTAACTTCCCTACACCCACTAATAAAAAAGAAGTAAAGAGATTTCTCGGCACCGCGTCTTGGTACCGAAGATTCGTCCCTAACTTCAGTGCGATTGCTGGACCTCTTAATAAACTAACTTATACTAGCAAAAAGACTATGCCTTTTGTTTGGTCTAAAGAAGCGGAAGAAGCATTTTCTAAGCTCAAAGAACATCTTGTTTCTGCCCCGATTCTTTCTTGCCCAGATTATGCTAAGCCGTTCGAAGTACACACAGATGCAAGTGATTATGGAGTTGGTACCCTTCTTACTCAAACTACTAATGGTGTAGAACTGCCGATTGCTTACATGAGCAAGTCCTTGACCGATCAAGAGCGCAATTACAGCATAACTGAGCGAGAAGCCTTGGCTGTCTTAGTGGCGGTAGAACATTGGCGGTGCTACTTAGATAATGGTCAAAAGTTCACTGTCTATACGGATCACTCTGCATTAAAATGGTTTCTTAACCTCAGCAACCCTACAGGTCGTTTAGCACGCTGGGGAGTCCGCTTATCCGCTTTTAATTTTGAAGTCAAGCATCGTCGTGGAGCGGATAATGTTATTCCCGATGCCTTATCGCGAGCCTGTCCTGTTTCTGCTATTGATAGTTCTCCTCACACTACACAAACTAAAGATGAGTGGTATTTGAAAATCTACAATAACTGCCAAACGTCACCGTCTTCCTTCCCCAACTATTTCATAAAAAATGAAAAGCTTTATAGGCTCATGAAGAGTAAATGCACACTAAATAAGGAGTTTGAGTGGAAGGAAGTCGTGCCATCGGAAATTCGAAAAGCTGTGGTAGATGAGAATCATTCAGATCCTACGGCTGGTCATTTCGGAATTTTCAAAACCTATAAACGACTAGTTCTTCGATATTATTGGCCTGGGATGCACGCTGACGTTGTGAAATTTGTATCCTCTTGTGATACTTGCACGGCCCATAAACATCAGAACCATCCACCTCTTGGAGAAATGGGACGCCCTAAAATTTGTTCTAGGCCCTTCCAAGTCATTAGCGTAGATCTTATAGGTCCTCTACCGGTTACAAGACAGCAAAACTGTCATATATTTGTCGTGACATGCTGTTTTAGCAAGTATTGCTTACTTTTTCCCATCCGACGTACAACCGCTGAAATTGTCACTAAAAAACTAGAGGAAAACGTGTTACGCGTAACGCGTTGGATAACGGGAAACAGTTTTTTAGCGCTACTTTAAAAACTATGCTATCTAAATACAAGGTACCTAAGCTTCACTACACTCCTAAATATTCTCCACACGTGAATACTGTAGAACGATATAACAAAACGATAATGACCGCTGTATCTACGTATATAGGTAACGATCATCGTTCTTGGGACTTATTATTACCACAAATACAATTCGCGATAAACAGCGCGGTAAATGAAATAACCGGCTATTCACCTGCCTTCCTCGTCTTCGGTCGAGAGTTGGTCCCATGCGGGTCACATTATGTTGATGCGGAATCTGATGAAGTACTATATCAACCTCGCGATTCTTATGCTGAAAACTTAGGATGTCTCTCCGGCATTTTTGATAAAGTACAAGCTCTTTTACTGCAAGCGCATTCGAGAAATTTCCAGTCATATAACCTGCGTCGTCGACCGGCCGAATACAACGTAGGCGACATAGTTTGGAAAAGAACATTTTTCCAAAGTGACAAGGACAAGTACTTTAACAAGAAATTGGCACCTAAATTTGTAAAAAGTCGGATAATTGGAAAAAAGTCACCCTTGGTGTATGAACTCGCAGATCTATCTGGCAAATCTATAGGGTTCTGGCACATAAAGGATTTTAAAATCACTAATTACGCAGAGTAAAATTTTACTACCTACCGAGCTTAGACGGTTTTTTCTTTTTATCCTCAGTACGAAAAATCCTTCTCCTTGCGGCGGGGTACTGTAACATTGCAACAAGTTGCAATGGCATATAATAATAAATCAAATAGATCTAAATAATATTAAGTTAAAAGTACAATTATCGAAATACAATTATTAAATTATTAATCTAATTATTTTAATGACAGTGACACTCGACGTTGTCGCGTATTACTGTCATCTGTCATTTACTTACTGACAGATAATCGGCTGTCAGGATAAGTGACATTACGGGCGGTTGAGAGACCGTTATTCGGCAACTGCGTACGGCGCGAACGAGTATCGGCCTACTCAAACTTTTACTTAAAAATAGTAATTGTAGAAACTTTATTAAACTACATCAGAAAGGCTGTCTAGCCTAAATAGTACACTGTGTCGTGTGTTTATATATTCCCGCTGGGGTGAGTTCCTAATATGGTTGTTCTTTTAAAAACTAGTGTTTGAGCTTAATTACTATGTAGTGGCACCTATCGCAATTAACAGTAATGACATGGCGATACGGGGCCGTCTGCGCATAGGCCTCACTGACCCGTAACCTCGGCAATTCCAGGATCACCGTACCAGCGCAGATCCGCTGCAGGATCCTACGATCTGACCCTGACGCGCAGCCTCTGGACTGGAGACACCTTGGACGGGCCCTACAGCACTACTCCCACCGTTCAGGCCAGTCATTACTCCATCTACCTGTTCTAGTGCCCTATACTCCATATACTCGCGGAAATAAGACTGGATAATCTAGAAATTATATCTACTAAATCATTATTAAATACCTGGATTTTAATTCACCCACTACCCCTAGTTGTACCTAGCTACCAAGGTTACAATGGACAAACTTTATGGTGACACTAGGATGGTTGAACGGAGAACCAGAAAAATGGAAGCCTTTTGTGTCGAACCGAGTGAAGCAAATCGTAAAAATAATGCCTCCTAAGTGTTGGAATTACGTTAAGTCCGAGGAAAACCCAGCAGATTGTGCTAGCCGTGGTATCTCGATAGCTCAACTTAAAGATCACAAGCTGTGGTGGACTGGTCCTCATTGGCTTTCGGCGTTTGAAAACAAGCAACAACTCGAACAATATACAACAGAATGTGAATTGAGAAAGGGGTGTCAAGTCACTGTAGCACAGAAAAGCAATGATTGCGTTATAACGAAAATACTACAAGATTCGAGCAGTTTTTCACGAGCAACACGCGTACTTGCTTGGGTATTACGTTTTATTTCGAGAGATAAAGCAAATAGACCTAACTATTTATCCCTGGCAGAACTAAATAAAGCAATAAACCGGCCAAGTGCGAGTCGGACTCGCGCACGAAGGGTTCCGTACCAATATCTATAAAAACGGCAAAAAAACATGTTTGTTGTATGGGAACCCTACTTAAATACATTTTATTACAAGCTTTTATTTAACTTGCAATGTATGTATGTATGTATGTATGTCACTATGTATGTTCAGGTGAAATCTTGGAAGCCAAAGTAGACCCACTTCTCGATGTCCGATTGGACTCAAATTTGGTGAACTTATGAATCTTTGGTGACAACAATGATATGGTACCATGGAGCTGGTCTGATGATGGAGACGGAAGGTGGCCATGGCATCTCTGTGATAAAACAACATAAACCCACCGAGTTTGGGCTCGATTGATTGGCCACGGCATCTCTGCGATAAAACAACATAAACCCACCGAGATTGGGCTCTATTGATTCGTCATAAGGAGAACTTTACACCTAGATCTAGGGTCTGATGATGAAGCTAGAAAAGTGCCGTGACCAGGTGGTCACGGCAGTTACCTACCTACTAAAGGGTTTATGTTTGATTCTCTTTTGAGTAAGGTTATTAATTTATGCCAGGCGTGTTAAAGTTACCAACTCGAATCCAAATCGGAATTTAAAAGCTCGAATATGTCAACCACCGCAGATGAGTCAAGATTCCATAGCATTATTGTATGCCCCTAGATCAACTATCAACCCAAGACTTGTTGTTTATGATATAACTTTACGCTAAATTTTAAACTCTTAATACATTGTTACACAATTCAAAATTTCATCGTGCCGACGGGATTCGAACCCACACCTGCCGTGTAACACGTAAAGAAACATAATATCTTACTACAATATTAACTATAACTGCTAATTATTGTTTATTTGACTTTGAGTAAAAAACTACGATACCATTTTATTATAAACTCTAAATGTTTCTCTAAAATGTGTTCCTATTCAGAAAGTCATTTTATTTACTAACTAGAAGTGCCCCGCGGCTTCGCCCGCGTTAAAAACTTATTTTATTTACTTAAAACTTTTCTTTTGTAAACACTATTCTATAATTCATCAAATAAGATGAAGCCAAATCGGTTCACCCGTTTTGATGTATCATCGCGTAACTAAGGCAATTCGGGATTCATATTTATAAAAACCGAAAAACCCAAATTCTCAGACTTCGTTACCTACCCCATTTCAAAAAATCCTACAACACGTACTTTATCTCATCTTAATTCGCCATACAAACTTTGAATCCCCGTTCCGTATCCGGGAGGATTTTTTTGAAAATCCTTTCTGAGCGGATAACTGCGTCATAATAACTATCTGCATGCCAAATTTCAGCGCAATCCGAAACAATATTGATTTTTACACTTTGTTACCCCATTTCACCCTCTTAGGGGTGTAATAAAAAAAAAACCTTAAAATCATATTTAGTTATTTTTTACTGGAGCACTTGTATGTAGTTTCGAATAGAAAATACTATCTAATCTTGTTTCTCCATACAAACTTTGAACCTCCGTTTCATCCCCTTCAGGGGTGAATTTTGGAAAATCCTTTCTCAGAGGGCACTTACGTCGTAATAACTATCTGCATGCCAAATTTCAGAGCAATCCGAAACAATATTGATTTTCACACTTTGTTACCCGATTTCACCCCCTTAGAGGTGTATTAAAAAAAAACCCTGAAACACGCATTTTCTTATTTTTTTACTGGAACACTTGTATGAAGTTTCGAATAGAAAATACTATCTAATCTTGTTTCTCCATACAAACTTTGAACCCCCGTTTCATCCCCTTCAGGGGTGAATTTTGTCAAATCTTTTTTCAGAAGTAATTGACGTCGCAATAACTATCTGCATGCCAAATTTCAGCGGTATCCGAAACAATATTGATTTTCACACTTTGTTACCCCATTTCACCCTCTTAGGGGTGGATTTTCAAAAAAACCTGAAACAAGTATTTACTTATTTTTTTATTGAAGCACTTGTGTGAAGTTTCGGATAGAAAAGACTATCTAATCTTGTTTCTCCATACAAACTTTGAACCCCAATTTCACCCTCTTAGGGGTGGATTTTCAAAAAAACCTGAAACAAGTATTTACTTATTTTTTTATTGAAGCACTTGTGTGAAGTTTCGGATAGAAAAGACTATCTAATCTTGTTTCTCCATACAAACTTTGAACCCCAATTTCATCCCTTTAAGGGGTGAATTTTGGAAAATCCTTTCTTAGTACACCCTTGCGTACTTAGACAAATATACCCTCCAAATTTCAAGTCTCTACGACCAGCGGTTTAGGCTGTGCGTTGTCTGTCAGTGAGTCAGTCAGTCAGTATGTCAGGACAAAGATTCCTATAGTATTAGACAAGTTGGTGAAATAAATACACTCATAATCCTCTCAGAGCGCGAAATGTTGCCAGTACCACAGATTAAATAGGTAAAGTACAACCAGTACTATAGACTGCAAATTACAGAATAAAAACGTCATTAGATCTTACAGGGGGATGTTTAGCTATTAGTCAATTTTGTCTGAGGGTGACATCGAGAGGGATGTTGGATGGTGTCATGCATTATGGAGATATTCTAATGTTAGTTGGTCTGTCTGATGTTAGTTAGGTGTCATTTGTAATGACGCGAGAAAATTATAGCTGGACTTTGTCTATGGTAAAATTTTATTTGTTTGATTTGATTGTTATTTTTTCACGGTTAAAGTGCTTCACAAAATTGGAATGTTTTTGTTCATTTATTTTGTAACCGACGCAGCAAGTGGCTTCTGGAATTTACCGTTAGTGTGAAATTGTGTAGATATTGTTATTTTCTCGAAAATTTTGGCAATCTAGAGATATGTCAAAGTTTATGTTATCTATAGGCTGACATCATCACTTACCTACAATGAATGACTGACTGACTGACTGACAAAATGCGGACGATTAGTTCCCTTCGCAATATGATTTGTACCTGCGATCAGTAGGTATGTATTTTATTTCTTGTCACGTGAGGACTTGTGTTGTGACGTAAATTTCAATTCGAACAATAATGATATATTTTACGAAAAAAAAAATTCCACGCTTATTTTGCATTTTTAATTATTATTTTAAGCAATTCAAAAAGGAATTAAATGAGAAAATTTGGTTATACCTACAATTCTAGGACATCATAGATTATAAAAATAAATATTTCGGAAAAGTTGAATCGATATACCTACCTTTTACGCCACGTACAATTAATGAACTCATCTCTATATAACTCAAAATATTATCGAATGAACACAATTAAATATAGCAAAGCCAACAAAATGAAAAATAATTTGTTGTCATTCCAGTTGCATAACGCCGTCCAATATTTAACTAAATCAAGTGCACTGGACTGTAAGCGATATGTTGTTATTGTTGACGCATTGACACTCTTGTATTTGTCTAATATGTACAATAGAATGGACAACTCTAATTCAGGTTAGGGCTTAGAAAACAGAAATAATTTAAGATCGTTTAACAAACTAAAAAATTAAGTTCTTATTTATCTACGTAAAAGTTTAGATAACGATAAATAAATTTTGAACAATCTATACTTATTAATCTTAACGTCTTAACATGAATAAGGCGGTCCTGAATTAATAAATATTTAAGATATGCAACGACTCCATTTATCACCGGATGTTATAATTTTGTTGCACTTCCGCAATTTGATTTATTTAGATCAAAACATCGATAGAAAATTTGAAAAGTATAATTTATGTACCTAGGCCCTTATTTTCCGCTATATTTTTACATAGTATAATATCGTTTAAAAACTAAAAAAGAACCGACTTCAATGCCGCGCTATTCATTTTCAGTACCAATTTTGAGGTGTTTATCTCAATATCTCTGGAGATACTTATCAGACCTCGATAAAATTAACATGGTACCACAATTGGGATATCTCCTTTCCAACAAAAAAAGAATAATCAAAATCGGTTCATACACAACGAAGTTATCCGCGAACAAACATAATATATATATATATATATATATATACGGCCGAATAAACCTCCTCCTTTTTTTGAAGTCTGAAACAATATTGATTTTCACACTTTGTTACCCCATTTCACCCTTGTCGGGGTGGAATTAAAAAAAAACCTAAAACACGTCTTTACTTATTTTTTTACTTGAGCACTTATTTGAAGTTTCGAATAGAAAATACTGTGTAATCTTGTTTTTCCATACAAAATTTGAACCCCCGTTTCATTCCCTTCAGGGGTGAATTTTGGAAAATCCTTGCGCAGAGGTAACTAACGTCGTAATAACTATCTGCATGCCAAATTTCAGCGCAATCCGAAACAATATTGATTTTCAGACTTTGTTACCCCATTTCACCCTCTTAGGGGTGGAATGTCGAAAGAACCTAAAACACGTGTTTACTTATTTATGTCCTGAAGCACTTGTGTGAAGTTTCGAATAGAAAAGACTATCTAATGTTGTTTCTCCATAGAAACTTTGAGCCCCCGTTTCATCCCTTTAAGGGGTGAATTTCAGATAATCCTTTCTTTGCTGATACTAACGTCATAATAACCACCTGTATGCCATATTTCAGCGCAATCCAAAACAATATTGATTTTCAGAATTTGTTACCCCATTTCCACCCTCTTAGGGGTGGAATTTCGAAAAAACCTAAAACACGTGTTTACTTATTTATGTTCTGAAGCACTTGTGTGAAGTTTGGAATAGAAAAGACTATCTAATAATGTTTCTCCATAGAAACTTTGTCCCCCCGTTTCATCCCTTTAGGGGTGTATTTTAAAAAATCCTTTCTTAACTGATACTTACGTCATAATAACCACCTGCATGCCAAATTTCAGCGCAATCCGAAACAATATTGATTTCCAGACTTTGTTACCCCATTTCACCCTCTTAGGGGTGGAATTTCAAAAAAAACCTGAAACACGTGTTCACTTATTTTTGTACTGAAGCACTTGTGTGTAGTTTCGGATAGTAAAGACTATCTAATCTTGTTTCTCCATACAAACTTTGAACCCCCATTTCATCCCCTTAAGGGGTGAATTTTGAAAAATCCTTTCTTAGTACACCCCTACGTACTAAAACAAATATACCCTCCAAATTTCAAGTCTCTACGACCAGCGGTTTAGGCTGTGCGTTGTCTGTCAGTCAGTCAGTCAGTATGTTAGGACAACGATTCTTATAGTATTAGACTAGAAGTGTCCCGCGGCTTCGCCTGCGTTAAAAACTTATTTTATTTACTTAAAACTTTTCTTTTGTAAAAACGATTCTATCAATAAAGACATCAAAAAAGAATTAGCCAAATTCACCCGTTTTCATGTTAACGCGTGACTAACGCAATTCGGGATTCATATTTATAAAACCCGAAAAACCCAAAGTTTCAGACTTTGTTGCCTACCCCATTTCGAAAAATCCTACAACACGTTCTTTATCTCATCTTGTTTCGCCATACAAACTATGATTCCCCGTTCCGTATCCAGGAGGAATTTTTAGAAAATCTTTTCTGAGCGGATACCTTCGTCATAATAACTATCTGCATTCTAAATTTCAACGCAATCCGAAACAATATTGATTTTTAGACTTTCTTACCCCAGTTTATCCTGTTAGGGTGGCATTTTGAAAAAGTCTGAAACTCGTATATTACTTATTTATTTACAGATGTACTTGTGTGAAATGTCGAATAAAATGACTATCCAAACTTAGAACCCCCGCTTCATCCCCTTGAAGAGTGAATTTTGAAAAATTCTTTCTTAACCTATGTCAAAATAACTATCTGCATGCCAAATTTCAGCGCAATCCGAAACAATATTGATTTCAGACTTTGTTACCCCTCTTCACCCTTTTAGGGGTGGAATTTCGAAAGAGCATGAAACACGTATTTACTTACTTAAGTACTTGTGTTAAGTTTCAAATATAAAAGACTATCTAATCTTGTTTCTCCATACAAACTTTGAACCTCCGTTTCATCCCCTTCAGGGGTGAATTTTGAAAAATCCTTTTTCAGAGGTAACTAACGTTGTAATAACTATCTGCATGCCAAATTTCAGCGCAATCCGAAAAAATATTGATTTTCACACTTTGTTACCCCATTTCACCCTCTTAGGGGTGGATTTAAAAAAATAACTAAGACACGTATTTACTTATTTTTTTACTGAAGCACTTGTGTGAAGTTTCGGATGGAAAAGACTATCTAATCTTGTTTTTCCATACACACTTTGAACCCCGTTTCATCCTTTTAAGGGGTGAATTTTGGAAAATACTTTCGCAGAGGGAACTAACTTCGTAATAACTATCTGCATGCCAAATTTCAGCACAATCCGAAACAATATTGATTTTCACACTTTGTTACCCCCATTTCACCCTCTTAGGGGTGGATTTAAAAAAATAACTAAGACACGTATTTACTTATTTTTTTACTGAAGCACTTGTGTGAAGTTTCGGATGGAAAAGACTATCTAATCTTGTTTTTCCATACACACTTTGAACCCCGTTTCATCCTTTTAAGGGGTGAATTTTGGAAAATACTTTCGCAGAGGGAACTAACTTCGTAATAACTATCTGCATGCCAAATTTCAGCGCAATCCGAAACAATATTGATTTTCACACTTTGTTACCCCCATTTCACCCTCTTAGGGGTGCATTTAAAAAAATAACTGAAACACGTATTTACTTATTTTTGTACTGAAGCACTTGTGTGAAGTTTCGGATGGAAAAGACTATCTAATCTTGTTTTTCCATACAAACTTTGAACCCCCATTTCATCCCCTTAAGGGGTGAATTTTGAAAAATCCTTTCTTAGTACACCCCTACGTACTAAAACAAATATACCCTCTAAATTTCAAGTCTCTACGACCAGCGGTTTAGGCTGTGCGTTGTCTGTCAGTGAGTCAGTCAGTCAGTATGTCAGGACAAAGATTCTTATAGTATTAGATAGATGACGATTTGTTTTTCTATATCTTTAATAATATCTTTATTTATTCATATGTATGTAGGCCTATTGCCGCGCCACGGCTCGGATTCCCGGCGCCGTCGCTGTCAAAATGACGGCTCGGAACTGTCTAGCTTTTTTTTCCTAGTTTTGTTTCTAAACACGTCTCTATTCAGCCAGTTTTATTTTTGTTGGAGGTTGACAAAATGATTTGGATGTTTGATTTAGGAGTTTGTGTATTTTTTCAACCGACTGCCGAAAACAAAGGAGGTTATGAATTCGTCTGTATGTTTTGTTTTTTTTGTATATTTTTTTTAGTGTGTATGTTACGCGATTACTCCGTCAATTTTAAACCGGTTCGAATGATTCTTTTTGTTATCGGTAGGGTACGTTTCCGAGGTGGTCCCATTGTAATTTCATCGAGATTTGATAAGTATCTCCAGAGATATGACGATAAACGTCTTAAACTTGCTACTGAAATTCACTCGCGGGGCATTGAAGTCGGTTGTTTTCGTTTTTAAACTATCTTAATTATGTTGTTAAGTATTTTGATATATAATTCTGTTGTAGATTTACTATGCGACTAGCTCGCAATGTGAATGACGGATACAACAAAATAGGCAAGTAGTAAGACACCATATTGGAAAATCAGATTCTTATAGGTCGTAAGGTAAACTAGGTAATTAACAAGACTTAATTAATAAGCAACAAGACTTTATAGACAATCTCCAAATAATATCAGCGTACTGATATATTGATAAAGCATTAATCACCCACCAAATAAAGATATAACGCTAAATTATTCCGACATTATATTCGACGTTGGCTAGTTGAGTTGCAATCTATGGATCAATTTAATCTTTGACAGGAAGGATACTAGTTTCGACCGCATCATCCATTAATTTCAGTTAAGATTGTGGCCTGGTGGTAAGCGCTGATGCGGTCGAAGAAGGTGAACTTTCTAGGCCTAGAATACTCTGTCAATCTTATGGAGAAACTTCAGAATTTCAATGAAGTTGTTATTTTAAATTACCGCACCGAATATTTTCTGACAGAATATTGCAATTGCACCTGCTAGAAAATGACGTAACAGTACAAAAGATTGCGTTATATCCCCCTCGAGGGCAGTTAATTAGATTAGATGTGATGGATGTGACGAACGCCATCTATCTTTGTGGTCACGCAACTCTGATAATACCTCGTGTGATGATGATTGAAGTTTTGGAGGGAAGAATAGATAGACGATTATAGGGATATAGCTAATGACCATTTTCAAAATGCAGACTATTCAGTTTTTTTCGGCTATAAACTGATTATTGGAATTCCAAGAATGATTACACACAGTCATAGAAAAGATAATAATACTACGTATAGAACGGACACTCTGTTCCCCCCACCAATTCCGGGCTTCCTCACCCCGCCACCGACTCTGGAGCTGTCGAGGAGCTGCGCTGAGCAAGGACGCCACACGCGTACGACTATAGAACAATTACTACTCACGGAGAGAAGAACATCAACTTCATACATTTATGTTGGGACCAGTAGACACTGGAGGTTCAAATTTACGTGGGTTCTTATTACGTAGGTATATAATAAACACTTTTAATAAGAAGACGATATTTATTTAACTAGTAGGTACCTATTATTTATATTTATGCAAATTGCACAATTAACTAACTTACGTAGTTAGTTACGCAAATAATATCACCTAAATACTACAAAGTTTCTATTATTAAACCAGAAAATAAATAACCAAAATTTCAAGTAGCATATTGCTAACTTATAGGCAGGGTTTCGAAGCACATCCAGACAGCATGCCGACGCTCGCGTGAATACGCGCGGCTATGGCTCGCTGCGTGATGTTACGTTACTCCCCCCGCTACCCGAACAAGCGGCAAGCAGGAGCAACTAATTATTATTATTTAGGTACTTTTCGAAGGTAGTTTAGCGAATGTAGCGTCACCACAATAATTTCATCAACATTTTCACAAAACATCTATAATATTATAGGTAATACCTTTAAACGAGAAAACCTTGTTTATATATGTATATAATCGGGATCTCGAAAACGGCTCCAACGATTTACATGATATTTAGTATGCAGCGGGTTTCGGGGGCAATAAATAGATCTATTTTTTTTAGAAAACGTCATTTCATCCGTGTTTTTAGGCATTGAAAAACTGCTACAATATCATAAGAATACAAAGGGTAATTTCGGCGTATTTTAAGACGTTTGATAGCTCGGTGGAAGATGGATAGGACGGCGCTTTGGAGGTCCCTGGTTCGAGTCCAGATAAGGTGAGTAACTTTCCTTTTTTTTATCAAGTTCTTTTCTTTCTTTTGTGAGTAAAACTACTATTAGGAGCAAAAAAAAATGCAAAAACACTCGATTTAACAAAAAAAATATATATATAATACCAAGCAAAGCTGGGTCATCGAGATATTTTTCATTTAAACTTAACATTTATAAAATGTTAACGAGTTATGGTTGCGAAGCTATTTTCGCAAAATTACCTTCGTAATGAATATTTATTTTATAAGACAGTAGGTACCTGTATCACCATGCTTTGCTCGGTGTTATTTTTTTGTAAATCGTGTTTTTTGGCAATTCTTCGGCTCCCAATAATAAAAGAAGGAACTTGTAAAAAACGTAAAAATGAACATCTTGTCTGGACTCGAATCGGGGTCCTCTAATAATATATAGAAAATATAATATACCTAGTCCCCTCTAGTTTCGTGACCGGCTTTGTTTTCTTATCGAGCTAGCCTTGTAGAAAGTGGCGAAACTTACCTTCGTATTCTAATAATATTGTAGCAGTTTTTCATTGGCTGAAAACACGGATAATACGACGTATTCTAATAAAACTGGCCAAGTGCGAGTCAGACTTGCGTCTCACACACGTAGGAAGGGCTGCAAAAATATTAATGCCTGTAAACACAGTACAATACGAAACATAACAGAGTTACGTAGTATTATTATTATCTTTTCTATGACAGAGTTGTGAACCAAAGTCAAAGTCAAAGCATTTATTCAGTATATGGGCAAATTAAAAATTTGCACTTACACTCGTCAAATTACATTAAATAGATCATATTCAATAAAAAATATTATAGATATAACAGAAACATCACTTATTGCTTTGAATTTACAAAAAAAAACAAAGGTATTGAGCCATTTAGCTTTCATCTAGACGTCGAACGTCACACTTAAAACACATGTTTAATTCCCCTGATTAATGTAGGGTTGCCAACCGTACTATTACGAGCACCCGCAACCCAGTGGATGTTTCAGTACTTCAGACAATTTTTATTCAAAAAATTGTGAAATAATGAAACATAATAAATAAATAAAACGCAGACTAATTGCAGTACAAATCATATTCCGAATGGAATTGCTCAGCTTTATACAGGACTAGCAGCCCGCCCCGGCTTCGCACGGGTAGAACATATATGCCTACAAAATTTGCATCTGTTTGTTGCGTCGAATATAAAATATGAACATATTTAACAATCATCGTCATATTTCATCCAATTGACACAAAACCTTAACGAATTATGCACCTATACCTTCCTCATAAACACTCTGGCTATTGGTGAAAACCACATGATAATCCGTTCAGTAGCTATTGAGATTATTGCGAACAGACAAACAGACGCAGTGATGGACTTTGTTTTATACTTACTTACGTAGTGATATTGGACGGCCCTTTTGGCGTAAAGGATAGTTACCCTGATTCTGACCCGACGGTCGTTGGTTCTAATCCTAGCTATATACCTACCAATGAAAGTTTTATGTGCATTCATGAATCATGAGTTTTCGTACAGTGGTAGTGGGATCATTAAATCTACCAAAAAGTAGCTTACCACCAAGGAGAACATCTGCCGCCGTAACCTTATGGCGTTCCCCGACGCAAAATGTAGAGGTAATATACGTTTTACGTGTGTATCTATCTGTGTGTCTGTCTATAGCATCTTAGCACCTAACCGGATGAACCGATTTTGTTTTTATTATTGATAGTTTTTTTTGTTTGATAGATGTCTTCATCGAGAGTTTTCTTAGCTTTGATTCATGAAAATTCGTTCAATCGTTATAAAACTATGAGCTTTTTTCTAGTTAATTGCGCTGTGAAATCAACTTTCATAGGTCTGATCAATTCGAAAATCTTCTTCTTCAACGATATTGTAAGAACATGGAAGCATTGACCTGATGCTGGGACATCTCCTGGACTCTACAGAATACTCAAATCCTCACCAACTTACAGCTCAGATTTTAAATGTCGTGTTTAGAGTCAATGGAATGCTTTTAATGAAAAGATTATACGTAGATCAGTCGGGGTGGTTTAAAATATTATATTATCCCTACTTCCCTACTAATATTATAAATGCGAAAGTAACTCTGTCTGTCTGTCTGTTACGCTTTCCCGCTTAAACCTCTCAACCGATTTTGATGAAATTTGGCACAGACAATCTTTAGACTCTGAGAATGAACATAGGCTACCTTTTATTGCGAAAAAAAGGGATGAAAAGGTTGAAATAGAGGTTGAAAGTTTGTATGGGATTTCTTAATTTCAAAAGATAAAACCATGAAACTTTATATTTAAGCACTTGATAAGAAATAGTTAAACATTTTTTCTAGCGTTTTTGAAATTTCGACCTGTGAGGGGACGAAATAAGGGTTGAAAGTTTGTATGAAGTTCGTCATTTTTGAAGATAAAAACATAACATTTTGTATTTAGGCACTAAATAAGAAACAAAAAATTGTTTGTTCTAGCATTTTGAAATTTTTACCAGTGTGGGGGTGAAATAGGGGTTGAAAGTTTGTATGGGTGTTCGTCATTTTTGAAGATTAAACCATGAAATTTGGTACGTAGGTCTCTTAGGATGTGCAGAGTTTTTCTACAAACGGAATTCCCGAAATTCGAACGGAACGGAATGGATTCGGAACGGGAACTACGAAGCCAAACTATTTGTATACAAAATCTTAACCACTGAACCTAGGAACATGATATTTAGAAGTTTTGGGTGAATCAAGTAAAAAAAAAATTTGGCTTTTGTAGTTAAGTTCCTTTTAACGAATACTCTGCATCGCCGCTGCCGTCGGTCGTCGGTCGTCGTCGCGCACATTCGCCGAAGTGTGGCGGCAGGCAACGGCGCTGTCGTGTGGTGGGGAGCGTACGAATCTAACTATGCCTACCCGAACGGGCAGACACGTGAGGCCAGACGTCATTGTAGGACGCATGCGATTAGAGAAATTTGCGCTACAGAGAATTACATTATTCGATCCAGTAAAATTATTTTATTGTTTCGTATTAAGTAAGTTTTTTTTATTAGTTAGGTCCTGTAAATTAATTTTGTACATCCTAATCCGAACTATCCTAATCCTAATCCTAACTAATATTATAAATGCGAAAGTAACTCTGTCTGTCTGTCTGTGTCACTTTCACGCCAAAACCACTGAACCGATTTAAATGAAATTTGGTACACAGATAGTCTTGAGCCTGAGAAAGGACATAGGCTACTTTTTAATGCGAAAATAGGGTTGTAAGGGGTTGAAAGGGGGGATGAAAAGTTACTTCCATACAACTTTTATTTTATCTTTTATCTATCGTCATTTTAAGAGCTAGAAACTTGAAACTTATTTTTTAGGCTGTTGATTCGATATAAATAAATAAGATATTCAAACTTTGTGAGAGGAAAGGGCGAGGGGGAAGGTTAAGGAGGAGGGAGGGGAGGTGAGGGGAAGGGAAGGGGAGGGAGAAGTGGGAGGGAAGAGGGAAGTGAGTGGAAGGGGGAGGGGAGGGGAGTGAGGGGAAAGGGGAGGAGGAGAGTAACGTGAGGGGAAGAGGAGGAGGAGGGAGTGGGGGGAAGAGAGAGGGGAGAGGAAAGTGAGGAAGGGGAAGGGAGGGGAATGGGGGATTAGAGAGGGAAGAGGAGGGGGGAAAGGGTAGGGGGAGAAGGAAGTGAGGGGAAGAGGGGGAGGGAAGTGAGGGCACGAGAGAGGGGGAGGGAAGGGGAGGGGAAGGGAGGGGGGGCGGCGGGATTACCGTGGCTTGGTACGGTGCGGTGTAGGTGGGATACGCATGTGTCTTATTTGTAAAATAAATAGCCTAAATAATTAAAAATGCTACCAAAAGACACTATTTCACGCTGACGAAGTCGCAGGTACAGCTAGTTATATATATAGATGAATATTATTTTATACAATAGCTCATATTATTATACTATATTGACTTCAAATTGATTGTGATCGGTGGGGATCTACAGCATAGCTAAGCTTATAATAATATTTTCGTAGTAACTATGACCTAATCTGTGGTTTCACTGCAAATATTTTATTAATTTTGCGACGCGTGTTTGTGAAATTCGTGATATCTTCTAGAGTTTTCATTTGAATTATATACTGTAAAGGACAATTTTAATCTATAATATGTGGCCAAGCTAATTAACGTAATTATTTGGATAAGGATTAATACTATATACTTGAAAATAGCCTTGGAAGTTATGTAATATTTTTTAACAAAAATTTTAAGATTAAAATGGTTACTGTGAGTCAACCTTAAGAGATAGACATATGCTGTCGCGGACTTTTTTGTAGGTCTTATTAAGTTGTACAACTCTTGCATAGAAAATATTCTTCTATCTATTTTCAATTAAGCAGCGTTCGTAAGAAACGTGTTTTTTCGACCTTTTTTTGCCGACTTAGGTTGCAAATTAGGTCTCCACGAATGTACCTTTGATTTAAACGGGATAATATATAGCCTATTTTCATTCCGAAAGTCCATTCTATGTATTAGTGAAAGAATTTTTTAAATCGGTTCAGTAGTTTTTGAGCCAAATCATTACAAACATACAAAAATACAAATGTTCCCTCTTTATAATATTAGTAGAGATATAGATAATTCATCACATCGTTCCACAGACAAAGCTACTATGTCTTTACGCTCTTTAAAGTTACAATTTTCAGTTACATATATTAGTGAGCCACCACGGATTGCCTTCTGTCTAATGAATGTGCTGGCAATTGTATATTTTTTTAATATTGGTAACAATGTACCTTTCACAAACCAGTGTTCAGTAATACACATTATGTCAACTTTATAAAAATCGAGAAATAATTCTAACTCTAATGCTTTGCTGGAGAGACCTTGTATATTCTGATGAAAAATGTTGATTGAGTCAGGCCTCCCCATTGTCTTAGACATTAGTTTAAACTAACTAAGTCTACTACGCTACAATTACCCCGCATAGTAACACCACTACATTGGGGCTCGTCTTCGTGATCTGTTACAATATGTAAAACAGGCTCATATATATTGAATGCTAATAAATTAGCAATGGTCGACTTATTAGTCTTATTGAGATACAAAGTATCCTTTGTCAATATTACTTTACTAATAAATTTGATAGTTTCAAAATACAAAAAGTCGCTCAAGCGACACGTCAAATTGTACAGTGCCAAGTTCAATTTATGAGCATGCTCATTATAAGTGCAACTACTCGTTTTTAGATACGGGAATGAACAAACTATTATTTTACTAATGCCTCCGCTAGCAATGTCTGATAAAAGTTTAATTAGAATATTAATATCAGTTTTTTTAAAGTTTGTGCTATTACCTAGCTGCAATACAATAGTACAATTTTTGTGATACTGAAAGCTGCTTATTTTTTTACATAAATCTGTAATTGGTAAATTAGGGCAGCAATTGTTATAAACATTTTGGTTCAATCTAGTGTCTAATAAGCTACCCATACCTACTCCCATTTTATCGCTAAACACAATGGTCTCTCTAGCAGGCTCCGGCAGTTGTAAAGGACTGCCAGAGTCCACCTCGGAGGCACCAGTGCACTGCAACGATGACACAGATGATGACAGTATTAGCTGTACTTGGTGAGCTGCTATCCTCTTGGTAGCATTTACTCTGCACACCAGAGATAGGAGCCCCAATTAAAACTTTTGAGGCGCACATTTCTTTTAGTAATTCAGCCTTTTCTTTAAATTCTATTAATACTTTGTTACTGCGATCTAACATCTCTAGGCAATGCTGTAATTCTTTACTTAAGTCGATGTTTAAGTCTTTAAATTTATTTGTTTAATATGGTTCATCATCATCATTATCAGCCAATTTCCGTCCACTGCTGGACATAGGCCTCTCCCATGGCATGCCACTGAGCTCGATCTTCAGCTATTCGTTTCCAACCGCTGCCAGCCAGCTTGCGTATATCATCGCTCCATCTAGTTGGAGGGCGTCCCACACTACGTTTGCCGAGCCGTGGTCTCCACTCTAGAACTCGTTTACCCCAACGGTTATCGGTTCTGCGACAGATGTGACCGGCCCACTGCCTAATATGCTAATCCTCTGAGCTATGTCGATTACTTTGGTTCTCTGACGGATGACTTCGTTTCGAATTCGATCCTTCAGAGAAACTCCGAGCATAGCCCTCTCCATAGCTCGCTGAGCGACTTTGAATTGGTGAACTAGTCGCACTGTCAGTGTCCACGTCTCGGCTCCGTAGGTAATAACAGGTAGGACGCACTCGTTAAAGACTTTCGTCTTCAGGCTTTGTGGTATGGGCGATGTAAAGACTCGACGAAGTTTTCCGAATGCTGCCCATCCAAGCTGTATCCTTCTGCGAGCTTCCTTCTCGAAATTGTTTCTGCCCAATTGCAAGATTTGCCCAAGGTAGACATATTCGTCAACAACTTCGAGAGGGACTCCATTTAAGGCAATCGGTTCCGGAATAACATGTTCGTTGAACATGATCTTGGTCTTATCCAAGTTCATCCGGAGACCGATGCGCGCAGAAGAATCAGCGAGGGTGGTCAGCATGTATTGCAGGTCCTGCACGGTTTCAGCCATGATGACGATGTCGTCCGCAAATCTCAAGTGTGAGAGGTAATTGCCATTGACATTTATGCCCCGTCCTTTCCAGTTCAGCGTTTTGAACATATCCTCTAGAGCGTTTGTGAATAATTTGGGGGAAATAACGTCTCCTTGTCTAACTCCTCGATGTAAGTGGATATGTTCAGTCTGCTGATTTTGTACTTGGACGGTCATAGTCGCGGCGTCATATAGACCTCTCAACACTTGGACGTATCGCCAATCGACTTGGCACCGTTGCAGAGACTCCAGAACAGACCAGGTTTCAATGGAGTCAAAGGCTTTCTCATAGTCCACAAACGCTAAGCACAGGGGCTGGTTATACTCTTCAGTCTTCTGTATAACCTGCCGCACTGTGTGGATGTGGTCTATGGTGCCGTATCCTCCTCGAAACCCAGCCTGCTCGGGGGGTTGAAATTCGTCGAGCCTACGCGCGAGACGATTTGTGATGACTCTAGAAAACAACTTATAGACATGGCTTAAGAGCGAGATAGGTCGATAGTTCTTCAAAAGGGTTTTGTCTCCCTTTTTGAAGAACATAACAACCACACTCTTACTCCATGTCTTCGGAGTTCTCCCCGAAAAGAGGACGGAATTGAAAATACGCTGAAGCTGTAGTAGCGTAGGAGTTCCACCGGTTTTTAAGAGCTCCGTTGTAATTCCATCCTCTCCGGGGGCTTTTACGTTTTTAAGCTGCCTGAGAGCCATCACAATTTCATCTAGGCTGATTTCTGGCAAATCTTCGGTGTAGTGGCGGGTTAGAGTGGCTCTAGGATCCTCGATGCCGGGTTGGGGAAGGGACGCTTGTGAGGTGTATAATTGGCTGTAGAAGTCTTTTACTTCCCTAAGAATCTCCGGCTTAGAAGCGACGACACTCCCGCTAGAAGTGGTCAACTTCGTCAGATGGCTTCGGCCCAGCTGTTGGACAAAGACTTTTGACCCCCGGTTTTGCTCGATCGCTTCTTTAATTGAGCGTGTGTTGGAGCTCCGGAGGTCACGTCGTACCAATTTAAAAATCTTTTTATTTAGGGTCCGTTGATCTGACGAAGTGACTGCAGGGTTATCACGTCGCTTTTGTATTAGCTGCAGAGATTCCTCTGAAAGCTTGGACTTCTTGCCAGCACCTCGCGTCTCACAGAATTTTGTCCCTTCCTCCCTGAGGATGTCCACCACATGGTCGAGATCCTGGTCAACGTCAATTGTGGTTTCCAGTGCAGCAAATCGGTTTTCCAGTTTCAGCTGGAACGTTTCAGACCCGACCACGGATTGTAGCATATTGGGTCGGAGCGTGGACTTCATTAGACGAACACGTTCAAGTTTGCAGTCAATATCTAGAGAGCCTCGGACTAGTCGGTGATCACTGCCGGTTTTAAACCTAGTGATCACTGAGACATCCCTAAATATGCGCTTTTTGTCCGTCATAATGAAGTCGATCTTATTTTTGGTCATAGCGTCGGGGCTTTGCCACGTCCACTTCCGTTGGGGATCTTTCTGGAAGAAAGAGTTCATCAGAAAAAGCCCCTCTTTTTCTAGGAAGTTGACGAGCATTTGCCCCCTATGATTTCTGCTTCCCAATCCGTGTGGTCCTACTACCGATTCGCCGCTTGTTTGTACTCCCACTTTTGCGTTGAGATCCCCCATGACAACGTTGAAGTGGGCCTTTTGGGTTCTGTGCAAGGCTTTGGAAATGTCCTCGTACATTTCCTCCACTTCATTGTCCGAGTGTGCCGAAGTCGGTGCGTATACTTGGATAACCTTGAGGTTATACCTCTCGGTGAGTTTAATCACAAGATACGCTACCCTTGTCGACACACTGGAGATTTCTAAAACGTTATCAGAGAGGATCCTATGGACCAAGAACCCGACGCCACCTTGGGATGGTTGTTCTCCCTCTCTGAAATACATAAGATGGCCTGATTCTAGGGTAACGGTGTCCTCCCCCTCTCTTCGGACTTCACATAATCCCAGAATATGCCATCTTATGTTTTTCAGCTCTTCCTCCAGAAGTGCCAAGTGTGTATCGAGCCGTAGCGTGCGTCCGTTAAATGTAGCCAGGGTCAGTCGGTTTTGGCGGCCTTCCGTCGCCCGGGGATTCTTAGCACCCCCTGCCCCGCCGTTACCGTAACCGCCGCCTTGGTCAGGAATAGCGGGGCGACCGGGAACTGGGGGCCGTTGTGTGGTTGTGTCTGCCATGAAGGGTTTGCCCAAATAATCACCACGCGCTGGGCAGTCGGGTTGGGTGATCGCAGGACGTAGCTTCTCGCACCGGTGACGCTGCTGCCCGTCACCGGCCTGTGGTATTTAGCTACGTCTTTCTGAATGGATATCCCGCCATTTGTCGGTCGCCAGAGCCTCGTTCGCTGATCGGCAGGATGCACCACGTGCAGGTGAGGTTGGCTGAGAGCAATCAGGTGAAATTATGCTCCCTTACATCCCAATATATAATAATATGGTTATATTTTTTTAATTTATGTATATTTTTCCTAATGATTTTCTTATACTTAATGTACTTTTTAATCTTATTGAAACCCTTCATAGAGACATTAGTAGAACCTGAGCCGATGAACTCTGTATATAGATCCAAAGTGTTGTCTTGATTAGTATTATTTTGCAATACAGGAGAGGTCGTCATTTCTTCTAGTTTATCTTTTGTAAATGAGAGCTCTTGCTCCAAATCCCGGATATAGGTCAGTGTACGTTCGAATAGTTCTTGGTTTTGCGCATGTACATCCACTGTTTCTAGAAGGCTGTCACGCTGGTCTCTCAGGTCTTCCAGAGCAATGTCATACTCGGCCAATTGGTGTTTGAGGTCTGCGTTCTTCTCCAACATCTTTGCCATGTCAGATTCATGATCCTGAATTTCTTGCAGCAAATCTTTTTTAGAGTCCTTGCAGGTTTTCAGTTCCAGGAGAGCCGCCTTCAATTTGGCCTCAATATCCATTCTACGGGTGGTCATTGTGGCTGATATTGTCTCTGCAAACCAGGAAGGAGTACTTTACTTTCAAGCTAGCCAATACAGTTTATTTATATGTGACTAATAATTGATACTAGTTAGATAATGGTTATTTACAAGTTTAACAATATATCTTAGTTTAAATTTTATATTTGTTGATATTTTATATTAGGATGTCAGTGAGAAAGTGATTATTTAGTTAATATTCAATCAAAACTGTCATGAAAAGTAGGTACACAGTGTATTCTTTATAATGTGAAGTTTGTATTATTTACACATAAGTAGGTAGGTACTATGGATTTATTCGGGATCCTACACAAACATTATTTATTAACTGTTAGTTAAACCTTTAATAATACAGTAGAACTCGAAATTAAAAGTTAGGTATATGAATACGACAGGAACATCGAAAATTATGAGAAAAAAATGACAATTTGTCACCGACTTTGAGCGAATTTAATGTTGGCGATTTAAGAGGGTGGCAGTGAGTTTATTAAACAATACCTAATGCATACGGTTAATAAAGGTTACGAAAACAATACTCCCCAGGTTTTTTGTTCAGAATCATCCAAAGGTCCAGGATATATCCTGATATGATATACCAAGAGGTCTTTCTCTTGTTTGACAGCTCCAGTTCCCGCGCCGACCGACCGTATTATTGTCGATTTTCGAATCGCACGAAATAAGTCACACAGATATTAGATAACACGAAATGGTGTTAGTTACCACTTTTGCACTTAATATTTAATAATATTTCTAAGTTTTAATAGCAGCGTTTTACCTACCAATAAAACGCATATTATTTAAAGCTTGTAAGCTTAATTGAGATGACAGCTCTGCTTTCCGCGTTACGATATAATTGCCTCAGCCAATTATATCTACCCATTTGACGTCACTCTCAACAGCAGTGAACTATATATAAGAATCGTCTGCCATTTTGTCTTCATTGAGTTTTGTTTTAATTTTCACCAGGCAGAATTAAATCTCAAGCTTTAAATAAGGTAAGTATATTAATATGCGTTTTATTGGTAGGTAAAACGCTGCTATTAATAGGACTGTACCGTTATTTAAAGCTTGTAAGCTTAATTGAGACGTGTTTGTTATCGCCTGGTGAGAGTGACATAAACGACACGTTAATATTATAATATTACCGTGTAAACGCCAATGTGATTCATAACTACTGTTGTGAGTAGTTAGACATTAAAAACATGTATGTGTTTTAAGCATAATATATTATGCGGTATACGTAATGTAATATTTGTCAGTAATTAAAATAGATCTACCACGGTCTTAAAACTGACTGGGCTATCCAGTTATAGGATAACTTAACTACCATTAGACACTGCCTTTCCAGTTGTCAAACCATCACGATGAAAAATAAGCGACTTTGAAAATAAGGGTCATATTATGATACACTTGATATCCATGTTTAATAATAGACATACTATTTACGTGAGTACAGTTTTTATTATAACAGTATTTTGTTTAGTAATGTTCCGTAACCACAACTAAGAAAGCCCTTCAAACACTGGTCAAATGTGAATATGTCATACCGACCTTATAATGTGTTAATAGAGATACCGAAAACTCTTATTTTATAATATATTTGGCGTTTCTACGCCGAAAATTTTTGTTTAAAATAATGATACATAATATTTTGTACTCGATTATTTATAATTTAACAGTTCACTGTAATGTTCATATTTCTATAATATAGATCATTATGTGTGTAGCTAGCTATTCTATAAGCAGCTCATATCCTCTCCTCCCTCCGTCCTCTATGGCTCATATTTTAGAATAAAATATCATGGATGTAAGATTTCGAATTATTTGAATATTTTGGCTCTATATTAAACATATACTTAATTTATATTTTACAAATCATCGCTAATATATAGCTTCATAGCTCAGATATGCACTAGGTACCTCTGAATCCTCTGATAAACATTTAACATGCTTAATATATACTAAGATGTTGGGACCCAGCTCAATATTTAACGTTCGGTTGAATAAATACCAATAAAATCTGAAGTCATAATAAAGGAGCTGTAATACACCATCTAACTTCAATGCAATCTAGCAGGCCGATAGAAATCACTGTGCGGAATGTGCCTAAGCCCCTAATAAAGATAAACTAAGTA
This sequence comes from Cabera pusaria, assembly GCA_954871355.1. NCBI lineage: Eukaryota > Metazoa > Arthropoda > Insecta > Lepidoptera > Geometridae > Cabera > Cabera pusaria. The sequence goes on from OX940896.1 coordinate 27,484,705, forward strand.
TCAAAGTACCAAGACCCAAAATACTTTATTCATGCGGGTACAGTATATTTGGTAAGTGAAAAATTGAAGGCTAGCAGGACTAGTTCATAGTCCTACAGTTGACGCCAAACAAATTAAATACTTATTTATTGATTTTCTGTGACCGAACGCAACATGAAAATTAAAAAGAACAGGCACTTATTAGGCAGTCTAAATATTGTATCTGGGTATTCCTTAGCGAACACTGATCAGTTCAGTAATACATCACAGATCTTAGAAAATAGAATATGTACGATTGAAATATGTCATTAAGCATTTAGCGAGTACAAGTGCCATGGCAGTCTCGAGTACGCTTACTGCCGGATAAACTTTTAGTAAATTTTAATATATACTTTACTTTTCTTCTTCTTGTTAAGGGTTTTAAACGCTGCTTGACGTTTATTTCCCAGTGTCACAAATATGGCCAGTGCACGGTACACGGAGAATCATCCGTGGTACGGTAGCTTTACTTTTTATGTTTACCCAAAACTGTTACAGTACCTACCTACCTGTGGTATTATTTATTCTGTTGCCACGGCAAGGTTTTACAATAAAGTGACTGAATACAAATGCTTTGTGTATGACTCCCCGTGAGTTATAGTGTTCTGTGGTATGACATATCTACTAATTGAAGCAATAGATGAAATTACTTTTAGCATTAAGTTCAACCATTGTACCTATTGTAGTAATATAAGAGTTAATGGTATGCAAGTTATTTTTGTGTAAAATAATGAACGCTATTTTGAATCATTTATAGTTGAACTGTGTTTTCAAACAAGAAAACATGATCTCTAGATAATGGAATTTCCATAATGCTGTGACGCTATGTAAGAATATTTTTCTATGTATCCGAACAAAAACTGCAGTAGGTTGAAGAAGAACAATATTTTGGTAAATATATCTTGCAGCAATGGGCTGGACGATGTTGATGACCCAGACATTATCAGATCAATAATATTTGTGACCTATGGGGCAAGCAGAGCGTGCGAAAATGAGCGCTGTGGCAACGCCTAATTCAGCAACAGATTTAATAAATTAGTAATCGTGATTATAATATAATGTTCTTTTTACTAGAAACTACACCAACAGGATGGTCGGGTTACTATGAAAGCAACTTTAACTTAACTTTATGCATTATGACAGTTTGTTAGGTTAAGTTTGAACAGTAAAAACACGAAGCGCAAGACGAATGAGAAAATGCGAGCGTGCTGCGGCAGCGGCCGGCGAAACGCCCCTCTGTACGACTGTTTCTCATCGCCGTAATAATATTAAGATACCTGCATCGCTTGATGCATACCTCGGCAAACCTGCAGTCATAGCATTAAAATGACTTATTTGTTCTGCCAATGATACCCAAGGCCAGACTAGTTTATGCCTGGTTTAATTACACTCGAGCTCGATTGAGAGCGCTGTGATGTTCAGATCAACTATTATTAAAAATAAGTATTAGGTAGGTACTATCTACTCCTATAAAATGATTGGCTTTTCCTCAGGTAGGCCAAAAACCTTGTGTATTTAAATATTTGCTATTACATATCTGGAAATGCTCACAAATAGCTGCGAGTGAGTAATGTAGCTTTAAGTGCATCTTACTTTTTTCATAGTTTCATATTATGTGACTGCAAGAAGCACAACGAGAGCAAATATAGATTATCATATTACTTAAGTATTTGCACAGTAGGGGTGTTTACTGAAGAATATATAGTGCTGGATCACGCTAGTATATGTATTGTTAACTGTATGTCATTCATAAATATCGTAAGTATAAAGTAACAGCATATCAAAGTGATAACTTTGGTAAACAAACTATACAGTTTGATATTTTGATCTGGTACAACGGAGTAAAAAAAAAAATATATAAGTAGGTAGAATGTAATACTGTCATACAGATTTCATCTCTATCTGTTGAGAATTTATCTTGCACTTGTGTTTTGGTTTAATTAAGTAGCTAAACCTACTGTAATACAAGTGTAAACTTGTAAAGTAATAATAAAACGACATTTTTATGACACCGTGAGGTGCTTTGCGTCATAGGATCTTATTGTGAATTTTTACGTGGATTTGATTCGTAGACAAATGTACTGTGTAGCATTGTAGTGGCACACAGTTTTAGCAGTGCTTGAATATCACGCGTATTTGTATAAACGATTTTATAGCTAGATAGAAAAGTACTGTGTTCCCTTTGGTTTGGGTAAGGTACAGACAAAAATTCAGCAATCGTTATTATCGCAAGGAAAATTATAGCGAGTAACTTCGTTATAACAATATCTGTCCATGAGACGAGATATGTTGCATCGCTTGAATCACTGCCACTGGTGCGATTAAACATAACTTACTTGCCAAGGGTTGAAGATTGTCTATAGATAAAGTACTTAGCTGAGAAATGAATGAGGCCTCAGATCGCTAGGATTAAAGAATCCGATCGTACTCAGACGGGAAATAATGTTATAAGCATCGTCGATTAACTACCCTCGATTACCATTTTTGTGTACAATTTTGTGCACTATTTTAATGGTTTTATCAATGTTTTAAGGCCAATATGTTGGTATCATAGCGAGCACACCGACACCGGCCGTAACGCTAGTAATTTATAATGCATCGTATAGTACAGTTTTCATTTTATTTGCCTCTACACGTGAGAAGAGAAAATAATTATCAGCTGCATTGTCTGCGAGACAAAAGTATCTATTGCTTTGTAATCATGTGTACCGAAGTATGGAGACATATTATGGATTCAAAGGAACCTCTTTTGTGTTGTACCACATCGTATTTGTATTGCCCACGAGACAAGAAACTTTGCACTGATTTATTTAAACTTTGAAGGTAAAACTAGCAAGGGTTATATTTCCATGTCAGCATCTTAGATCGGGCCGTGGCTTCACTTTAAAGCATGTGTAACTCCGGATAAATAAAAACAGATAGACCCCACGACGGACCTTACTAGGTTTTGTCTGCGTGTCAGAATCGTTATATCTTGGCAAGTCATAACAATATCACTGTGCTGAAGCACTAAGTAGGTGTACAAGAATTTAAAATTACACAGGCATTTCGCTCGAGGAACTAGATTGGAACTGTCGATAGGTATTGACAGTGTGCAGTATGATTTAGTGTGAGGAATGCAGTTGCATAATTTGAAAACTCTCTTTGTCGGCATACCTTCAAATATCTCCTTCAAACATTTAATATATTTCGCCCGCGAGGCGAAATTAGTTCTCCACAAATACCTTGGACCGTGATTTGATGTGAAACTGTTACATAGTTAATTGTAACTGTTATACTGGCTTACCGTATACGTGTGTTATTTAAAAACACATAGGCACTCCCCGCGAGGGAGGTTATGAGTATATTTTGCCCGCGAAGCAGAATTATTTCACTGTAATAACTTGGACAGTGATTAGATGTGAAGAAAAACCGTCACATACACTTAAAACTCACTCGTTTTAGGGTATACCTTCGAGCCTTTTATTACTTACCTTTTTGTATTATTAACCATGCACTCCCCGCGAGGGAGGTTATGAATATATTTTGCCCGCGAGGCAGAATTATTTCACTGTAATAACTTGGACAGTGATTAGATGTGAAGAAAAACCGTCACATATACTTGAAACTCACTCCTTTTAGGGTATACCTTCGAGTCTCTTATTACTTACCTTTTTGTATTATAAACCATTATATTTTCATAGGTTTGCTCACTATGCTCCGTTAGCATGTGTGTGTGCTTTTTATTTTAAGCTTACTTTTCAGGCATACCTTCAAGCATCTTAGTACTTACTTTTTATGTATATTTGCCAATACATTTTTATAGGTTTGGTCACAACTCGGAATAAACATAGGGATACTCCCCGCGAGGGAGTCCATTAGTCATCGACTTCATTGAAGTCGATGCCATTAGTATATTTCACCCGCGAGGCAAAAAATAAAATCGATGCATAGCCTTACAGCAAATTAAAGCACCAATTCTTCGATAGCTTAAACAAAAAATTTGTATCTGCAATAAATCAGTTATTATTTACACAGATTTTATTTATGTTTAGATTGCATTTCGTAGCACACAAATGCCAGCAATTAGCTAAAAAGTATTTTTCCGAGGGTAGATGAAAACTAAAATAATATTATCTTAAATGGAACGGAAAAATCGTTACATAAAGACCATTCATATGGTTTGTAATATTATAGCAATGATTTAATACACCTTGGAGGTGGGACAAATAATAGTAAATAAAATGTGACTTACATGAACAGGTTATATTTCAAACCTGATTTCAAAATTAATTAGCTTTTGAGGCAATTTTATCTTCTTGGAGCGGCTCACAGACTAAGTATAGCTGGTTAGCTGCTCCTGTACAGACATGTCCGGCTACAGCTTGTGCCTGACACGAGCTAGCGGACACGACCGTTTGCAGCGGAAAACAAAACGCCAATGAAGACTAAATGGCAGACGCTTTTTATATATAGTTCACTGCTGTTGAGAGTGACGTCAAAAGGGTAGATATAATTGGCTGAGGCAATTATATTGTAACGCGGAAAGCAGAGCTGTCTTCTCAATTAAGCTTACAAGCTTTAAATAACGGTACAGTCATATTAATAACTATTTTCCTATTATTTAGATTAAAACCGGCACAGCTGATTTTTGACACAAAGTTGTTGTTCGGTTGTTGATCTCAGAGTAACTCACAGAGTACCTTGGAGTAACTATTACTAGAGTCACTAGAGTTATTTAAACATTTTAAACATGTGTTTTAAGTGTGACGTTCGACGTCTAGATGAAAGCTGAAAGTAGGTGGTTATTGGGTGTTCTACTCCACCCACAGGGTGGTGGGTGGAGTAGAACACCCAATAACCACAAATTGATTATCTCTCGCCATTTGTGTTTTAGAACTCTCAACGACCCTGGTAAAAACAGGCAAAAAACAGATACAGAAATAGAAATAAAATAACAGAAACGAGCAAACGCATTTGAGTATATAATTTTGATCAACATGTTTTAGAACTCTCGAAGCCTCCGGTGTAATAATTTTAATAAACATGTTTTAGAATTCTCAAAGCCTCCGGTAAGATCAGGCAAAAAACAGAAACAGATACAGAAATAAAAACAGAAACAGTAACGAGCGAACGCAATTACTAGTTTGCTTATTTGGTAACCAAAAAAACTCAACCGTTCCGCTCATAAGGTATATCGTTTGATCAACTGATGTGTTGTGGAACCCTCAATATATTTAAATTGGTCTGTTATAGATAGAAAAGAACGGAGAAAAAACTGAATTGGTGTTAAAATAACAGAAACGAGCGAACGCAGTTGGGTATATAATTTGATCAACATGTTTTAGAACTCTCAAAGCCTCCGGTGTAATAATTTTGATCAACGTGTTTTAGAACTTTCAAAGCCTCCGGTGAGAACAAGCAAAAAACAGAAACAGAAACAGAAACAGAAACGAGCGAACGCAATTACTAATTTGCTTTTTTGGTAACCAAAATCCCAACTGTTCCGCTCATCAGGTATATCGTTTGATCAATTGGTGTGTTGTGCACCCTCAATATATTTAAATTGGTCTGTTATACATAGGAAAGAACGGAGAAAAAACTGAGTCAGTGTTAAAATAACAAAAAACGAGCGAACGCAGTTGGGTATATCGTTTTTAATACACTTGCTCATGAAGTGGCTCTTAATTCACTGCAATCAGGCACATAATGACGCCTGTTATCAAACTGTGACTTTTTAATTACTATTATTCGCAAGTGAGTTATAGATATTTTTTTTTTAAATTTTATTGGTTGAGTTGCTTTGTTCTTAAAAAAGTTTCGATACAAAAAAGATCGTGTGCAATAGCACAAATAAATTAATATACCTATTGCTTGCTCATTTTAAACAACTTCGTGTTTAAATAGATAATTTTAACTTGTACGTGTTTAATAAACAAAACTTTTATTTAATTATAACTTTTGTTTTGTCTGTAAAAACTATAATTCCCCATTCTGTACGTGGCCAAAACGCTAACCGCGTCAAACAAAAAAATAAATAAATAAATAAACCTCATTCTTTTAGTCTATGGCCGATCGCCATTGTTAGATGCGCGCGCATTGGAAAACTAATGAATTTTTTCCCACCATTGCGAAACATTTTTCACAACTCGTTTTCGCTGATGAAATTATAGTTATTTATTAATTGAAATGTCTAAAAGTACTAGTTATAAAGAAAATGATTTATGTTGTACAACGCCCAATATAAGATGTGAAGCCCTTTGAACGTTATGGAAAGTTTACTACCTGAAAACTCCAAGGTAAAATATCTATAATTGTCTACTATATAACATGATTTTTTTGTATTATTTTCTTCACAAGTGTGTTAAAAAACGTCGTATGATACACGTGTGTATTGATGAATACCGTCCTCGGCTCTCTTAAGACCTTCACCTAACGGCTCGGATCTCAATGGCGCCTCAGCGGTAATCACCAACATTACACACTTGTACCGTAATGTACTATTAATCAACTCGTTTGTTATATCATTTTATCTTAAAATTGATTATATCTCATGTGGTGCCTAAACACAATCGGCTGAGTGGTCCATGGTAAGTCTCACTCTGGAAGTCTGAGGTTAGATTATCTTCCACCAACTATGTTTCTAACACAAATGTTTTTTTTTTTTTTTTTTTTTTTTCGTCGGAGGGGTAAATCCTCATTGGATGCCGTTGAGCACAGACTCTTCGGTTATGTCAGACTCCTACTGACTAAAACCCCCTCCCTTATGTCATCCTGAGAGTCCAAGGCAGGATTATCTCTCGCCGCATGCGATGTATAAACACAATCGGCTGAGTGAGCAATATAAGTATAAACTGAGAGTCCAAGGCGGGATTATCTCTCGCTGTATATGATTAACTCACTCTGGAAGCCTGAGGTAAGATTATCTCCCACCAACTGTGTTCATAAAACATACGGTTGGATGAATTGTGTAAGTGTCATTCTGAGAGCCCATGGTAAGATTATCTCTCGATGCTCAAACACATACGGTTGGATGAACCATGGTAAGTATCATCCTGAGAGTCCGAGGTAGGATTATCTCTCGTCGTATGTGATGAACTCAGTCTAGGAGCCTGAGGTAAGATTATCTCCCACCAACTGTGTTCATAACACACAGGGTTTGATGAATTGTGGCAAGTGTGATTCTGAGAGTCCAAGGTAGGATTATCTCTCATTGCCTAAACACATACGGTTGGATGAACCATGGTAAGTTCATTCTGAGAGTCCAAGGTAGGATTACCTCTCGCCGAATGTGACGGTTTACCAATTGTTCCACGGTTTTATAGCACATATTTTTATGTGTCAGCATATAATATTCCAATCTAAAAGGTATTAAGTACTGATATTTTAACAAAACAAACGAAGTCTCGAGTTACGGCTTCATCGACATTAAAAGCTAAGGGTTTGTACATACGTTTTAACTCTACGATTAAAGTTTTCAATATATACATGAACTATCCAATGCTATTTTAATTAAAAACATTTAGTTAAAACGCGCAGCTAAAACTCTAGGTGAATATATAGATAGTTGAAAATGAATAGGCTGTAACGACATCATTTATGGGTACAGGAACGTTAAATCTTTGATCTAGCCGCTCCCAGAAGATGGTCTACTCATTAGTAAAATAAGTACTTACAAATCCAAAAAATACAACGTGAAAAAAAGCCTATACATTCACATTCAATATGAATAAACGAAAACTTTCAAACTAAAATTAAATCGTAGAGTTAAAACGTATGTACAACACCCTTAGCCTTCAATGTTGTCGAAGCTGTAACTCAAAACCTTTTATCAACCGTGTGAAGAAATAAACTGGCCAAGTGCAAGTTGGACTAACACTTTACCATGGTTCCGTACCATCGAGCAAAAATACTGAATGAAAAATCGAGTTTTTTGTATACGCTCCCTAACTTAAACTTACTAGTTACTTAACTGAAAATATGATCAGTGATTCTGAATTAGTGATCAGCATTTTTAATTAAACAAGTAAGTAGTAACACACTTAATTTGTTTATATTGTTTATGTGAAATAAGTCTAAATTATAGTAAGTAATTTGTATTAAACATGAAAATATAGTACAGACCTATTGTTTTATTTATTATAGTTACATAAGCAAATAAACACTTTTTTCCTACAAAACATTCTATAACTTTTAATGTTTTAAAAATTTGGCAGACCTTCATTTTAACACTTGAGCTATTAAATCTTAACCATAGACTAGATATATACTTCAAGTACTGGACAATCAAAGGTATTTTTGTACCAAAACCACAGAATAAGTAAAAAAGGTGATTTTTGTCTGTGTCGCGGACTGGTTGTATTCGACAGTGGTGCTTCAAGACGTTTTTTCCTACAAACCATTGTATATTATAATAACTAAAACAAAATCACAATAAAATATATAATACTAAAAATATATATATAAAACAGCTCAACAGATTTATGTGAATTTTGTATAAAGTTGGTCAGAGGACTTCGAGAGTGACATAGGCTGCAGTTTATCCCAATAGCATGTTACAATAATATTTTCTTAAAATGTTATTTGTACTTTAATTTTTATTTATCGATATTTTATTGATAAATGTCATGGAACGCACAAGGTAACCGAACTATAAACCGGTTACATTAAGATTTGTACGCCAAGTCGATTGCAGTGTCTTGTCTTTTTCTATTGAACTAATAAGTAATATTTGATGAAAGAGTGCGTACTACATACAAAACGATCAATGTAATGGTCGTCCCCCAGGCTTGCTACTAGCTCCGAAGATTGCGTTGACTCAAATGACATGAGAGAACCCTATTATTTTATCCGTCTCAGTAGAATACCTATTTGTCAGCAAATAATATTCCAATCTAATAGGTATTAAGTACTGATATTTTAACAAAACAAACGAAGTCTCGAGTTACGGCTTCATCGACATTAAAAGCTAAGGGTTTGTACATACGTTTTAAATCTAAGATTAAACTGTCATGTAGAGATAAATCATGTTCTTATAGTTTATTCATTTTCAAATATCTATAAACTCAAGTTTTCAATATATACATGAACTATCCAATGCTATTTTAATTAAAAACATTTAGTTAAAACGCGCAGCTAAAACTCTAGGTGAATATATAGATAGTTGAAAATGAATAGGCTGTAAGGACATGATTTATGGGTACAGGAACGTTAAATCTTTGATCTAGCTACTCCCAGAAGATGGTCTACTCATTCGTAAAATAAGTACTTACAAATCCAAAAAATACAACGTGAAAAAGCCTACATGTTCACATTCAATATGAATATACGAAAACTTTCAAACTAAAATTAAATCGTAGAGTTAAAACGTATGTACAACACCCTTAGCCTTCAATGTTGTCGAAGCTGTAACTCAAAACCTTTTATCAACCGTGTGAAGAAATAAACTGGCCAAGTGCAAGTTGGACTAACACTTTACCATGGTTCCGTACCATCGAGCAAAAATACTGAATGAAAAATCGAGTTTTTTGTATACGCTCCCTAACTTAAACTTACTAGTTACTTAACTGAAAATATGATCAGTGATTCTGAATTAGTGATTAGCATTTTTAATTAATCAAGTAAGTAGTAGCACACTTAATTTGTTTACATTGTTTATGTGAAATACGTCTAAATTAAAGTAAGTAATTTGTTTTAAACATGAAAATGTAGTACCTACTGTTTTATTTATTAAAGTTACATAAGCAAATAAACACTTTTTTCCTACAAAACGTTGTATAACTTTTAAACATTTACCAGACCTAAATTTTAACACTTGAGCTATTGAATCTTAACCATGGAGATAGTACACTTCAACTTCAATTCAATTTTTATTTATCGGTATTTTATTGATAAATGTCATGGAACGCACAAGGTACCGAACTATAAACCGGTTATATGAAGATTTGTACGCCAAGTCGATCGCAGTGTAATCGCCTTTTTCTATTGAACTAATAAGTAATATTTGATGAAAGAGTGCGTACTACATAAAAACGATCAATTTAATGCTCGTCCCCCTGGCTTGCTACTAGCTCCGAGGATTGCGTTGATTCAAATGACATGAGAGAACCCTATTTTTATCAGTCTCAGTAGAATACCTATTTGTCAGCAAATAATATTCCAATCTAAAAAGTAGTAAGTACTCGTATTTTAACAGAATATTTCACCTTTGCAATAGGCTTGGGTATCTGAGAGAGGAGTGGAACTATCGTATATCCTTCCATATAATAATAAATTTTGATCATAAAAGGATATTGATCCGCTTGGTATAACTGCTTCTGATATATCTGAAACTCACTCAAAAAGACACATTATATCCGTTAGTATATTCCATATCCAAAATTAAGCATAGTCGAGATTTAAAACCTATATTATTTAACATTATTAGGTCGTAACTTGCATTTTTTTAAATTTTTTTTTCTTACCTGTTGTTATTGATGATGTGATCCAAATAATTATATATCACGGTTGAAATTGAATAATAAAAAAATCTTCATTAAGATATACCGGATATATAAAGGTTTTGGTAAGAGGAAGGAACGATCTAAATCTATATATCCGCTTAGGGATACATAATTGAAGATATAGGTCAGTTTATTTCCCTACACTGTTGATAAAAGGTGACTGGGTATCGACTTACGGCTACGTCGACATTCTATAATTAAGGCTTGATTTATGCTGTAGAGACAAATATTACATTTTAACCGACTTCAATATATGGAGATACGTTCTCGATTTGATTTTATGATTTTTTGTTTGTTGCCTCATAACTCCAGGTATGTTTCCAGATATGTTCCAGAGACAAAGATTACTTTTTAACCAACTTCAATAAACAGAGATACGTACTCCATATGTATGTACGATTAACTCATACCTAACTGTTGTTTATGAACCAAATACTTCCTGTGTGCATTATTAGGACTGCTTACATCATTACCTAACCACATATAAGTGTTTGCAATTAACAAACGCTGTTTCATAAAATCTTCGACCACGAAACGAAACATCAGGTGAGATAGTGAATAATGAAGACTGTTTTCAAATGTTAGATTTGATGATTAATTGACTTTTTTACTTGTTGTATATTTGTATATTTTTATTATTATTAGTGTGTGTAATATTTTATACATTCACTTTTAATTCTATCGTAGTCGGGTAACAGAAAAGGTTTTTCTCATGTTATTTGAGTGCGACCAGTAGGTAGCTTTATGCTATAGATTAAGTTCAAATTTGTTTATTTTAATAAAATACGAATACTTATTGCAATTAAAACTCCATGTGTGTAGAGGCCTTCGGCAAAGATTACTATTTAACCGACTTCAATAAACAAGATACGTCGTACTCGATTTGTATGTATGATGTTTTTGATTGTTAACTCATATCTAACTGCTGTTTATGAACCGATTAGGTTTTTTTTTGGTAAATTTATTTTTTATTACTCCCTAAAATCCACTACAAATAAATAAATTTGAAAGCGCATAATAATAATACAATAATTTTAATCTGTCGGCACTATTACAAGTTAGGGTCTGATAAATAGATAAAATCTTTATAAAAAATATTCAATGATAACATACTTATTGTAATAGTTACGTCGTTTCTCAAAGAGGGCGCAAATCTTTAGCTAATTAATTAATAATATAATTATAAATTAATAATAGCTAATTTTTCATGTAACTGGGATTTGCAATGGTTTAAAATCTGTTCACAGACAGTTAATCATGAATATATTTAAGAAATTTATTATATAATCGTATACATTAACATCGTTGTTTTGAATTATTTCATTTATTAACACTTCCTAAAATCTTACCAACAAATCTAGCATAAAACTAATAAAAGTACCATAATTTAAATAATCCAATACATCCTTTTATACTAGTCCCACCATCTAACGGGAACACTAATAAACTCACCAATAACTAAATACTATAAATATATCTAAATAATTGCTCCCCAATAGGTAACTCAATAAATAAATTCAATCTAAATAACTCGATCAATGGATCTAATAAACTCCTCGTATATAATAATCAATATCGAACGGCTTCCTTATTTAAATTTCACGCTATCTGTCGAAATCATTACAAAGTTTTGGTCTAATCAAAAATTGATAAAATCTTACGGTAAATACTCAATGATAACCTACTTATCGTAGTAGTTACGTAGTTTCTCCATAGAGGACGCTAATGAATTAAAAATATACAGTGGTCGTCTCGCGACATTGCATACATTATTAAATAACCCATAATTATGAACGTACTTTGTACCAACTAACCCTGCAAAAAAAGTTTCTATGAAATGTATAAGCAATACTTTCCGTTAAGTTAGGTTGGCTATAAAGTACGTTCATAAATCGGGTATCAACAATGTAGAGAAGTGCCTACTCTTATAACGTAGTAGGGTGATTCAGTATCAGATCAGTACTCTGTGCACTGTGCAGTGGTCAATGGCACGCCTTGACATCCATTTTGTTTTTTTGTTCAAAGTTTTGAGGGACACTGAAACTGTGAGTTATCATATTTAACTTGTTATGCACGAAGTGTCCAAATTATATCGATGTTATATTCCCATGCGGCCTTGTGCTCTTTCTCGTGGCAAAGCTAGATCTCTGTCTAACGCCGAGATACAGGTATAATTTCATTGAAATCAATCCACCTTTCCATGCGAATCCGTCTAACAAGATGGGCGCATAAATTGTACATTTCATCCAAAATCTTGTTGTGTAGTGTTATATTTCTTACCTAAAAACCTTCCTTTAGACCTAACGGTCATGTACGTGGCATATTTATTAACATATAATAATACCATATATATTATAAACTTAAAAGCAGTGAGATAGCGACTATAACTTCCACTTTTCTACTCTCAAATCTTTCCCTAATATTATTAGTAAGGGTCAGGAAAGGCTTCTCTTAAAATGCTCAAACTTGTCCCCCGCGAACATACCCTTTAAATAATCGAATGATTACCATACATTGTAACATGTTGTGGTGTTTACCAGGTGGAATGAGGGGGCAGAGTAGCCCTAAGGCTGCACCAGGCCGGGTGTAAGACCCAGGCATCTAAGGTCTTAAGAACATGCATGCTGAAAACTCCGCCTAAAACGCCTCACTCACAGGCTTTCTTCTCCTATTTATTCTCCTAAGTATTCTAGTATCAGGTAATACTTCTATCTCATATAATAAACCTTGCCCCATAAACGGCAACGGTGTGCTTCTTTCTACCATATCATCGTGAACAGCGAAGAAGATGTTCCTCGATTACTACAATTTAAATTTCAATTCTACATCCTTGCTTAAATATGCTAAACTGAAACATCTCTAATTACTAATATTACCTAGATACATAATCATGTAATGTAGAAGAATGGTACGGTAGTCAATTTTTTATCATATGGTTCTGCGTTCGTTACCCCACTAGAATTCCATTAGAATAAAACATTAAGCAGCTTTACATGCAAACGCAAACCTATTCTAGACGTCAAATAAAGTAATTTATCATGGCTGAAGTAAGCCTACTATAGTGTGCAAGAATATTAATTGACAAATTTAAAATTTTAACTATTATAACTAATATAAATTATAACATTAACTATTACCTTTCAAATAATTTAATTTTAAAATTAATGTCAAGTTGTATATGGCTGAGTACAGAGGGCTTTGTTAATCATTATAAAACGAACATCTTTTATTGGTATACCTATATTCTTAATAAATAAATTAATTGATTGATTGTTTTTCATTATAAAACCCCACAACAGGCACTCACATTATTAAAGTTTATTTTGATATACTCTTTGGTTGATCAACATTAATAATCTAATTAGGTAGGGTAAACCTACATTTACGGAATATTAAACTAAATCAAAGTCCGAGACGCCTTAGAAATAAAATATAAACGTTAGATTGAAACCTATAGTTTGGTTCGTTAACTTCATAGCAGCGAAGTATCATATCCTTAAGTGTATGTTTGTATACTGGAAAAGACCATTCAATTAATTCGAAAGTAATACTGAACTTTGGTGCAGTTTATTAGTTCGTGAGTGTATATTCTGTCAGATGATATTAAAGGGCAACATGCATTTACCAAAAATACTACGCCGCCACGACTTGGTAGTGAGCGACGCGCCTTATATTTTCTCTATTTTAACTCTATTTTAGCTCAATTTAAACGAACATTCTGATCAGCTACATTTCATTATTTAGCATTACAATACATCCTGTATACTACTATTAAAGCACCTAATCATGCAACAGCATGATTATTTTGAAAAAAATTAACATCATCGGTTCTGGCAACGGATTTGGTAAATAGGTAGGGGGCCCGGTTGTCCGGATTGCCTTTCATGTTTTACGTAAAATTAAAAGTCAGTGCATAAAATATTGCAATCATATTTTATGTGTTTAGATAATAAGACGGTATCTAATTATTTGAACTGTACAATACACCACACGGAAAGTATTACTATTTACATTTTTACATAATTTAAGATCGTTCACAAAACAAAAAGCCGACTTCACATGCTGCGCAAGTCATTTTCAGTACTAAATTTGAGGTCTTTATCTCCATATCTCTGGAGATACTTATCAGATCTTGATAAAATTAAAATGGAACTACACTGTAAACATATTCTATTTAAAAAAAATAAAAACATTCTCCAAATCCACACACAGTTAATTAGTGATGAAGTTCTGAGGTAACAAAAAAATACAATTATACAGACGAATTGAGTACATCCTCCTTTATGTGAAGTCGGTAAAAAGAAAAAAACAAATCAGTTCATAAATGATTGATATAACAAACAAAAAAGTAATTCGTACAAACGCTATCTGTTAAGTCTGTTTAAAAATAATTTGTCGTAAGGCCGCTACACACCTTGAGTTTTAACTGCTCGTTTTCACTAAATAGTTTTGACTATACATATGAATGATAGTTTAACTGAATGGTTATAATTATAATTTAAAATCGTTAATAAACTAAAAGAACTAACTTCAAATGTCACGCTAGTCATGTGCCAAGTTTGATGTGTTTGTCTCCTGATATCTCTTGAGATAGTCATCAGATCTCGATGAAATTTAAATGAAATTACTTGGAAAGTGTGTCCTTTCAAACAATATAAAAAATATTCTAAATCGGTACGGCCATCTTTGAGTAATCGAGAAGCATACATAAAAAAAGATTCCGACGAATTCAGAACCTACTCCTTGGTTAGGTGTCGGTTAAAATAGCATTCAATTAACTGTACAGTGCAAACTTAATGGTATAAACATTTACAGGTTATAGGGACATGATTTATCTGTACCTACAGAACAATTCAATCGCAGAGTTAAAACCCTTAAAAGAAATGCTTACGATGTACATGTAACTCAATCCATCCTTCGTACGTTTGTACCTACTATCGAGCGTGTGAACAAGACCATTCATTCTATACTAATTAACTATTTGGAATTAACAAGTAAGTACCTAGCTTTTATTGTATAATACTTTGCAACGTAAACTTTTTTGATTGATTCGAAAATAAAATTACAAACAAAGTTTCTGTCGTATTATATAATAAAGATTATCTCAATAACTAGAAATCGAAAAAATAAAAAAATAAAATAGGTCTTCATACGACAAAAAGCCCTACTAACCGACTTAAAAAAAAGGAGGATGTTCTATGTTTCACTGTGAAATATTTATTATTTTTGTTCTCTGTCAATTGTGGTCCGATTTTTTAAATTATATATTTATGTCAAAGATTATACTTTTGTAGTGGTTCCCATTGTAAATTTATCAAGATCTAATGAGTATCTCCAGAGATATGGAGATAATAACCGCAAACTTGCTACTCAAATTAATTACAGTGGCATTTGAAGTCGGTTTTTTAAACGATCCTAATTATTTTGAACATGTTATGTAAATGTTAGGTAAAGAAAATAATATTAAAAAATTACATAAAAATGATTATTTTTCGATTGCTATTTATATTAACTACACACTGATTTAATGTTTAGTTATTTCCAAGTTTAATTTGATTTATTCTGAGTAATATGGAGATAATAACCGCAAACTTGCTACTCAAATTTATTATAGTGACAGTTGAAGTCGGTTTTTTAAACGATCCTAATTATTTTGAACATTATAGATTTAAAAACGGGATTTTAACGTGACTTACGCGATGTCGATATAGCGATCGACATATGTTTCGGCCTCATCCGGAGGCCTTCTTCAGGATCTTGAGTGCGGGGCGCTCGCCGACGCGTTCAACCTCGCACTGCGGGCTGCTGCTCGCGCAGCGCAGGCGGACGGAGCGGGCGGCGGCGGCGACGGTGGTGGTGTTGGTGGGGGGTGATGATGCGGTGTACATAGTGGAGGCGCGGGATTAGGTTGGAGGGCTTCGTCTTCATCACTGCTGTTTACTTCAGACGAAACCTCATCCAACCGGCAGACGGAACTCAAGGTGTCCTCCTCACTGTTGCCACTGGTGACGTGCTTTCCATGAAGAACGGTTTTCCACTTATTTGACAGGTACCACCCTCTGTCTCTGTTGAAGTTACGACGACGACTGATCTCAATGGCTTCTCGGATTTTGCGGGGTACAAAGTACTTTTCACGCGCCAAAATCCGTGCCTTGTCAAATCTGATGTAGTGCGTCGTCCCAGATGTGAGAGCGTGCTCTGTAACCGCCGAGCTACCGCTGTCCACGTTCTTCATGGAAGCAATGTGTTCTTTGAGTCTTGTGGACACGTTTCTTCTGGTCTCGCCTACGTAGCTTGCACCACAGTCGCAAGGAACGACGTAGACCCCAGGAGCTCCTAGGGGAGCCTTATCCTTTGGAGAGCGCAACAATTGCCTGACACGTGAGGGGGGGCGGAATATCGTCTTGATGCTATATCTTCGGCGTAACAAGTGTCCAATTTTGTCCGTGACCCCCTTGACGTATGGTAGGTACGTTGCTGCTCTCTCAACCGATGTTATTCGGCACTTTGTGGAGTTGTTCGCAATCCGATTACTCTGCTTCCAGCTGTATCCGTTTGCCTCTAACACCGCCTTCACATGCGCGAGTTCCGTGTCTACATGTTGTGGGTCACATAATCTCAGCGCTCGGTTGATAAGTGTCCGAGGCAACGACGCTAGATGGGCGGGGTGGTGATGGGAGTCAGCTCTCAAGTACCGGTCTGTATGCGTACTCTTGCGGTACACTGTGTGTGAGAGATGTCCATTCTGTTGTCGCTTGAGTAACAGGTCAAGAAACGGCAACGCGCCCTCTATTTCTCGTTCGACAGTGAAAGTGATCGTCGGATGTTTGCTATTTAGATGTTCTAATAAGGGTGTTACATGGTCCTTATGTAAAATAGCAAACACGTCATCCACATATCGCCACCAGTATCTCGGTCTAAAGGATATGTCGTGTAGTGCCGATGTCTCGAACCACTCCATAAAAATATTCGCAACTACTGGAGCTATAGGAGAACCCATGGCCACACCTTCCGTCTGAATATAAAATTCACCGCGCCACTTAAAATACCCACTTGTCAGTATGTACTTTATTATGTTCATGTACTCGATAGGTATAAGAGCTCTCTGGAATAAATCCGTTATAATTTTGAGTGTGTCCTCTATCGGTACGTTCGTGAACAATGACGTGACGTCGAAGCTTACCATCAGTTCGTCTTCACCTAATGTTACTTCATCTAGGAGCTGTATAAAGTGTCGCGAGTCCCTCACAAAACTTGTGGTGTTTCCTGTTAATGGAAGTAGCATGTCAGCCATTTATCCGTCCGCCCGCGCTGCGCGAGCAGCGGCCCGCAGTGCGAGGTTGAACGCGTCGGCGAGCGCCCCGCACTCAAGATCCTGAAGAAGGCCTCCGGATGAGGCCGAAACATATGTCGATCGCTATATCGACATCGCGTAAGTCACGTTAAATTCCCGTTTTTAAATCTATAAGTTTAAAATGAACGTGAGTTTTTATAATATTTTGAACATGTTATGTAAATGTTAGGTAAAGAAAATAATATTAAAAAATTACATAAAAATGATTATTTTTCGATTGCTATTTATATTAACTACACACTGATTTAATGTTTAGTTATTTCCAAGTTTAATTTGATTTATTCTGAGTAAAGATTTTTTAAAATTAAATTGTGTATTCTTAGTTTTAAACTAATGTGTACCAATTTCTATTTTACAGGACCGACAAGCAGCAGGAACAATGAGATCTTCATGAATTTAATAAATTAAAATCCTTTAGATGAAAATGGTGAGTGACTACGCTTGAATTTTAATTTACGTATATACACACATTTCTTTAAAGCACAGAAAATATAAAAGTTGGTGCTTTAGGGGTAGCAGATTTTAATTTTGTAATATTTTTTATATTGTTTCAGATTTCCAGTATGAACACCTACGCTCTGGAATTATACAAATGTATCTTGTTTGATCTAATAAATATTTCGTCATACAAAATTAGTTTGTAAGATTTAAGTAAGTAAATTTTCAGTTACTACTAGTGAAAAACACCAGACGATATACCTGATGAGCGGAACAGTTGGGTTTTTTGGTTACCAAAAAAGCAAATTAGTAATTGCGTTCGCTCGTTTCTGTTTCTGTTTCTATTTCTGTATCTGTTTCTGTTTTTTGCTTGTTCTTACCGGAGGCTTTGAGAGTTCTAAAACACGTTGATCAAAATTATTACTCCGGGGTCATTGAGAGTTCTAAAACACGTTGTTCAAAATTATTACACCGGAGGCTTTGAGAGTTCTAAAACATGTTGATCAAATTATATACCCAACTGCGTTCGCTCGTTTCTGTTATTTTAACACTCATTCAGTTTTTTCTCCGTTCTTTTCTATCTATAACAGACCAATTTAAATATATTGAGGGTTCCACAACACATCAGTTGATCAAACGATATACCTTATGAGCGGAACGGTTGAGTTTTTTGGTTACCAAATAAGCAAACTAGTAATTGCGTTCGCTCGTTTCTGTTTCTGTTTTTATTTCTGTATCTGTTTCTGTTTTTTGCCTGATCTTACCGGAGGCTTTGAGACTTCTAAAACATGCTGATTTAAATTATTACACCGGAGGCTTTGAGAGTTCTAAAACATGTTTATTAAAATTATTACACCGGAGGCTTCGAGAGTTCTAAAACATGTTGATCAAAATTATATACTCAACTGCGTTTGCTCGTTTCTGTTATTTTATTTCTATTTCTGTATCTGTTTTTTGCCTGTTCTTACCAGGGTCGTTGAGAGTTCTAAAACACAAATGGCGAGAGATAATCAATTTGTGGTTATTGGGTGTTCTACTCCACCCACCACCCTGTGGGTGGAGTAGAACACCCAATAACCACCTACTGCTGAATGGCTCAATACCTTTGTTTTTTTTTGTAAATTCAAAGCAATAAGTTATGTTTCTGTTATATCTATAATATTTTTTATTGAATATGATCTATTTAATGTAATTTGACGAGTGTAAGTGCAAATTTTTAATTTGCCCATTTACTGAATAAATGCTTTGACTTTGACTTTGACTTTGATAGTAGTAATAGCATTGAGGTAAAACCATAGACGTATTAAAAATGATGGTGCACTGCAGATGTTTTGTCAAATTCAATTTAATCCGTATTCTTTAACGATAAGGTTGTAATTGCTTTGTAGAACAAAACGGCCCAATTGAGAGACACCAGGGTGGGAGTGTTTGCTTCTCTAACAACCTGATAGTCCTATGTATGTTCTATACTATATGTATGATATATATGTAAGTTGTCCATACAAAAGAAAGGGACAAACTCCGTTCAAGGTCGTTCTCATGAGGGCCGGTGTACGCGATCAAGTTTAATATGTAGCAGGTCTGTGGGTAAAACAAAGAGTTGTCATACCGAGCAAATAAATTTTGTCAAACGGTTATCATTCACGCGGGGGCACGGGGGAGTGGTTGCCGCCGCCAGTTGTGACTAATTATAGATTAAACACATATCGCCTTACCGTCCTTACCGACAACGTCCAATGTATTTTTATTAAGAGAAGAGGATAGAATACGATATTATATAAAATGGCACCTATCCGTAAGTACTTAATACGCATTCAAATAAAAAAGAGTTTTCCAAATCGGTTAATAAATTACGGAGTTATGCGGTAACGTAACACACATTCAAAAAACACAGTCGAATTGAGAACCTCCTTCTTTTTATGTCGGTTTCATAGAATAGTATGAATAAAAAAAATAAACAAAACTAAATTAAAATCCGGTCCAGTCACTTGGGTTGGGAGCTAAGATACCACAGACATAATTATAAAGTATACACACACATGTCAAACTATTTTCTTCAAAATTTAAAAATAGGCAATTTCATTTCGCGCTATAATGTCACATCTGTTTACATAATCTACGAACATGGCGCCAGCAAACATGGCGTCGCGTCGTGAAGTGTCATTTCAAATTAACAAAATAACGTTTTATGTATGCGGGTTTTAATTCGAAAATCTGAACTTAATTGTGAAAAGTGACTCCGTCGTCTTAGTTTGTTTTTCCTGACTGGTTTTTGCAGTATCTGAGGACACACGATGGCATTCCGGATACGCAATTTTTAACATAAGCGCGTGCTGTTGTTTCGACTGCCGAGCTACGTGTGAGCGAGAATATGCCAGCCAGCTTACTCGTGGTATTCGACAATGCCAGTTCGAGATGTTCCGTCTAGTAGTATATGTCTATGAGTAATAGTTACTCTGAGGTTGTTAATACGCAGATGACACCTTGACCAGATGGCGCTATACAAAATACACGTTTTTTGTATGGGGACCCCCTTTAATTTTTAACTTTATTTTGTTTTAGTATTTGTTGTTATAGCGGCAACAGAAATGCATAATCTGTGAAAATTTCAACTGTCTCACTATTATGGTTCATGAGATACAGCCTGGTGACAGACGGACAGACAGACAGACAGACAGACAGACAGACAGACGGACAGCGTAGTCTTAGTAATAGGGTCCCGTTTTACCCTTTGGGTACGGAACCCTAAAAACAGAATCAAATCATGAACCAAAGAAACAGCATCAAAATCCGAGTAGATCAAGAAAAGGCTTTGGAAACTTCCTTACGTTAGCATTATAATTTTTATTCTTTATGAGCATTTTGACAGTATCTCAGTCTGCTTACAACACAACTGCATTAAAAACCAAGCAAGGTCTATACTTTGATAAAGTAAGCAACATGCAAATAATACGAGATCATTGGAAAATTGTCATATACTACGATATGGATCCATACTGGCAAGGTGTAAAAGCATTTAAACAATATCTAAAAAGCCTAGATACATTGTGTACTAACATTAAATCTAAAACACATTGTGACACCAGTGTCATGCAATTACGTCACAGTTTCTCGGAACTAGACTACTACGACCAGCTGTTGCATAGCCAGCATGCGTCCACGCGACCCGAGAGACGCCGCCGAGGTCTTATCGACGGTATCGGTTACGTCGCTAATTCATTATTCGGAGTACTAGACGCGAGATTCGCCGAACAATATAAAAATGACATAACTTTACTGAACAAAAACCAACAACATTTAGCAAACTTATGGCGAAACCAAACTTCGGTAATCGAAGCGGAGTACAATTTGCTAAAGAGATCTGAGAAACAAATTGATAAAATGAGAAAATTAATCAATCGTCATTTCATAGACATCGACAACGCTGTCAATTCACAAAACACCTAAATTAATAATTTAATGTTAATTGGAGAATTTACCTTGAGCACTATAACCGCAAGCAATATGTTAAATTACCTGAAAAATATTCAAGAAATCCTGTTGAACACAGTTACGGATGTTTATCATGGAAGATTCAATTTCCATTTAATTTCACCTCAACAACTAAGAAATGAACTTAGCACAATTTCAAGCCAAATTTCTAAAGATTTATCATTACCCATTAAGAACATTCACACAGATCTCGGCAATATCTATCAATTTTTACACGTAAAGACTAGAATGCTACGAGAATGTTTACTTTTTGAATTATCTGTGCCTCTCACCAGCCGAGATAGCTATGAAATGTACAACATAATTCCTGTGCCGATTAAAAGCAATCAATCCCACAGTATAAAGATAATGCCTGTTTCAGAAATGATCGCCGTCAATTTAGCAAAGGATTCATATTTAAAGATTAGCAAGTATGACGTCAGCTCGTGTCTTTATAGCCGTGACACATATTATTGCCTTTTAATGAAACCATTATACCAAATGAAATCGGAAGACAGTTTATGCGACATTGACCCAATAACGAAGCAATGCCTATTCAGCACTTTAACATGTGACGATGAGTGGAATGAACTGAGGGGTATAAATAGGTACCTATACTTTTGCTGCAATCGTTGTCAGATTCGCATTGTATGCGAGGATCAAATGACAAATGTACCACTAAACACCACTGGTATAGTTAGCATAGGTCATGGTTGTTTCCTGAAAAACAATATGTTCACAATATACGCTCATAACGCCGATCAGAGTGTATTGAAAACGAAGCCGATGATCTTCACGCCTAATTGGGATCCCATCAACGATATCATTAACATTTCAATTCCATGGGATTCCATCAACCAGGCAGCAGATAAAAATCAGGCATTAGATGCAATAGCACATGATATAAAACGGATGAAAGAGAAGGCTCCAGTATTTAGCGAGATAAGTTACCATGACGTCCATCATTACGTCCTTATCTACTCAATACTGGGTGTGGTCAGCATAGTGGGTGTGATACTAGCATGGTGCCGGAAGCCGCGAGCCGTGGCACCTGTGCTGCCGCCGGTGGCGCCGCGCCGTGCACTAGCAGCGACTACACACCGAGATGAAGCACGATCGTCAGGGTCTATCACAAACATTAGTGAGCAATATGAAAGTGTCGATATCGGTGATGATGGTGTAGTGAAATGTGTTATTCCGCAAAAATACGCTCGTAGTTCCTCTCCTCACCCACGGAAATCAAATTATGACTTTTCTTAGGGATTTTAAACCTAGTTTTTATTTAGCAAATCAATTTAATCTTATATCAGTTTTATCTCACCTCGTTTCTCCCACCCTGTGCCCTTGGGAGCATGTACGAGCTACGCATCGTACATTCACCTTTTCACCGCATTTATTGTAATTTAGACTAAGTCAGCAAACTGCTCCTCAATTTACATTTCTTATTTTAATTTAGTTAGCAATTGACCGCGCCGTGTCGCGTACTCACCTAGCACCTAATTTTCATAGCACTTTATATTATAATTTTTACATTAATCTTTTGAGCATTTAAAACTATTTTCAATTACGACCCTTAAGCCAGCCAAGGGTTCGTACAACACCCTTTTTTCTCTTACTTACACCACAAACTTCTCCAGCAACTTCCACGATCCCTTCCTTAAACGACTTCCATAAATCTTCAACCTCACACACTTCATCTAATGACTCAAACTTTTCGATCAATTTACTTACAAACTCATCTTTCACACTTTGTTCTTGTAAATTCTCAACTTTTATGCGTTCCAGTACACTAACGGGTTCGTACACACGATGCCGCCATCGCTTAAAGAGACCACTTATTCGGCACATCACCAGAAAGTGGTCTGAGCCCACGCCGACACCGCGGTACACCCGAGTGTCCTGTACTTTCTTTCTCAGTCTTTCATCCACTATAACAAAATCGATCATACTTCTCACGCTTCCATCTTCCCTAGTATATATGTCGATCTTCTTATGGTCAAACCAAGTGTTTGTTACCACAAGGTTCCACCCAAGACATACTTCAAGCAAACTTTCCCCGTTTTCATTCACCCTGTCATCGCCGAACCTTCCCAACACACTGTCATATCCATCACGCTTCACACCTACCCAGCTATTAAAGTCGCCTAGCATTACTAACTCTTTCATTTTGGTCGCATTTACTCATAACATCTTTCATGCTATCCCAAAACTCCTGCCTCTCTGCTTGGGCTGCAGTGGAACCGTTCCAACGCGCATCTTGTGGAGCATAGACTCCTAATATGAAGATACGCGTTAGACCCACCTTCAACCTCATCCAGGATCCAGGAGTCTTGGACTCACACATTCAAAGTCAGTCACACATTCATTCATTCTAGCGGAAAGCAGTACACCAACTCCCTGACAAACTCTGCTGGTATCTGGAACTCCAGACCAGTAGGCTGTGTAGGGTCCATGCGTGGTGGTGTCGCAACCTTTCCGCTTAGTCTCATTTACACAAAGAGCATCAATCCGCCTTTCACTCATCATTTCGCATACTTCATCAATCTTATCATCCATTCCTCCTCTAACATTCAACGTAGCAAAGTGGCTTTCCGCAGCCCACTTTTCGCCCCCACGTGAAACGAGACGTGACGGGTGGCGAACCACGTCGCCGCCATTTAAATTAGAGAAAAAGTTTGTGCTCTGCATTGCGTTCCCACGAGAAGCTAGAGAAAGTGAGGTCCACCCAAGTAGAGCCCCGCTTACTTGGGTAAGGCTAGCCATTTTCTGGGGTCGCCTGGTCCCAGGGCAATTGGCACGCTAACAACTAGGCTCGCCCCTAGTCATGCAGCCTTCGGCACGGCAACCACTTGGCTTGGCTAAGCGGTTAGCTCTTTCACTCTTCAACTCTTTCACTCACTCAATCACATTCCAATCACTTTCATACTCCGCTTCGGACGTAGTTTAAGGACGTACCCGGGTCCTAGAAACTTTTATTGCGCGTTAACTACTTTACGATCTCCGTAACTATTCTACGAGACTAAAATAATTATAAATTAAATAATTTTTATTAGATGTATTTTATGGGTGAAATTGAAGATAAAAGCAACGAAATAATCTGAATGTGTGTCACTGTGTTGGTAAATGAACGTCTCGATCCACTTCCGTGTTCCCAACCAACCTTCACTCCCCTCATCATGCCGATTAGATACTACTTAGGGGTCTTCAAGTCGAGAGTGAATAGATAGTGAGTACTTCATCATCGACCGCATCATCACTTAACATCAGATGATAGTAGTCAAACGCTACCCATATTGGCAATGAAAAAAAATGAAGAACCATAGATATTACTAAAACATAGTTTGATCCACGTGGCGTATATCCCGTACCTACTGATGTTTCAAACTCTAAATAGCAATGTACATTGTACAACCAACGAGCACATATTATCTGATAACAACAATATTAATTATATGTTATCGAGGTTTTTCAAAGCCTAATTATTGCATAGAAATATATTAATTATAGTTCACAATAATGTGAGAACATTTTTCAGTCAGCAATTAATAATTGATAACAACTGTTAATGATGTTGGTAGGCCGCAGTAACAATGTGGTTATCAGTCTACTGTTTAGGTTTACTAATTATATTTTAACTCGTTCAAATTATGTGTTGATTAACTCTTTAAATTAAGCCAACTGCAGTAATTGGAAACGCTATAGTTAATATGATTGTCTAGGAATCTTTTAGAATCACTAAATTGAGTTTAAGTAATTTGATATGTTGGGGGCAGCAATTAGTCGTATTTGTGCATATTGTTAACATGGGGTCGAATCCCAATTGACGTAAACATTATTATTATTATATTGAGGTAAACATTATTTTGATAAATAAACACGTTGTTTTAGATGTTTTGCCAGTCATACTACAGTCGAAAAGAATAAAAACTACCATTTCAAACAGTGACCTGCAGCTAAATTGATGTGCTTTAAATAAGTAATTCTCTTCTATAACCGTAAATACCAACATTGCACCATGCGAACATGCGAACTGTACAAATGTAGACTTTATTGTAGACCTCAAGCTTAGCCTCTCTTATATGATATACATAAATATAATTCAGCGCTACATGTACTGCAAACTATATTATGACTAGTATTTGCTCTTCCTGTGCTTACAAATAATCTTTGATGCTGTAATGACTTGATTGTCCAATCAAAATCACTTAATGTTAAATGTGGGTGAAAATTCTAAGTTCTAACACTTTACTTTGAACTTGAAACGAAACCCCGACCTCCAAAATTCTCAACCCATCTTACAAAATCATGTAAAAATATTCGTAGAAGATCGGCTTCGATTTCCCCATTGGGACGTTAGTGGAACAATTTCCTCCCCCGTCCCTTCCCCCATAATCTCACAAAAGCTCAGTAACTTCGGATTAAATCAGGGCAGATAAAATTGCTTTTATTTTATTTCTTGGAGCGACGTTTCGGCCGAACGGTCAAATATCTGGTTACTTAACTTCGTTAGAATCTCGATCGGGTTTGGTTTCATCTCAGGGTTCCGTATGTAGTCCTTATACCTACTCTGTTGTTTGTTTTCCAAGAATCACCTTTATTTTAATTTTGTGCGAATTACTTTCACCACTTTCACTCACCGTGTTACTCTTTGTAGTGTGTAATTCATATATCTAAGCTAAGTAAGTATATTAATGTCATATCGTGACTATTATAAAAAAAATCAGGATTCACTATAGTATAATAGGTAGTATAGTAATATAATATTTATCATTTATTCATTTCAGCTTGTGTTACACGGTGTTATTTCTGATAGTTTATTATCTAATTCATTTCTCAACTATTTTAAACATACGAGTATAATCCTTTTATTTTTCTACTGAACACCATGATAGGGGGAGCTCGTTACTCTCTTGACTGGTTTGTTTTAAAATGTTTTTCTTTCAGCGCCGCGTGTCTTCGGTTTGTGAATGCTCCCCTTTGAGACAGAGAGCTTGTAGACAAATTAGGTTTTAAGGTTCGTTTAGCTTTTGCTGTACTGACTGAATATTGTAAATACAGTCCTTGGAGATGTCTTTTACGTTTATCTCGTTACAATGTTTCTTTAAATGAACACAACTGAAAATGTTTTCTAAGACGGCAAATGTAATTTAGTTATAATATTCTACGGATACATTTTCATGAACTTTAGTTATTTACTGATATTTTCTCTCTTGGGTACTTCTGTATATTGCCGGGAGTGACATTTGCAAGAAATACTAAAATTAATAAATATTATTGCTGATTGGACATTAGAAGAAACATTATAATACCAGTTAAATAGATAAGAAAATACAAATTGCGAATAAAATAATGTTTACACGACGAACGCCGCAAAAGCTATTCCATTTTAAATTTATATAAGCTTAGCCTAACATTTAAGTACTTAAAAGGTAAAAGCTTTTGCGTTAGTTTTGCTAACTGCATTCTAAAATATGCAAGAATTTGAGAGAAAACGCTACTATATATGAATTAGAAAGTATGTTTCCAGAGGCAAATTACCTTAGGGTAGATTTTCAAAAATTAAAGATTAAGTTCTGTGGTGCCCACATTTTTTTTTTATCATAAAGTTTGACTACTATCTCATCTGTTGGCCTTATAAATAAACAATTTTAGGTTTCAGCGTGTTTGTTCATATATAAATTAATGTTTTGTTCATATATTAATTAATACGTTTTCTCATCAGTGAACATAATCATATAAAGGTTTCATACATTCAGTATACCGCACACTGTATAAAAACAACAATGTTTAAAAAATAAAACAACTTTAACAGTGTATCTTATAAAAACGGGTCTCAAATTTTGAGCAATTGCTGAATATTGATCAAGGCAACTCTCACTCATAAACAGTAATCAAAGTTGAGAGGTCGTTGAGTATTGCATTGACACCTCTCAATGTTAACCACCGCCGGGACCACGGATAAAGACAGAGCCGGGACCCTGTTAAGCACTTGCTGAGAGGCAAGATGGCGCTGGCGGAACCAATCAGCTGATATATGCCAAGTCTAGACTGACGCGGATTTCGCGGTATTTTTTTGGGTTTTTCTATGACTTGATTTGTCAAATCTAGTCCGTTACCAGATAAAACTGAATGTCTTGGGACTTGAACAGTTCTTTGGTCGACTAATTTGGTTATAATCTATGCCAACAGGCCATGGAGCATATCTATTTCGTGTCTCAACCAAGCAACGACTGACTAACGTTTATGAGTGAAAAAAAAGTTCAGTTCAGTTCAAGTGAGAATCAGTTCAGCAATTGATCAAGAGATTTTTACAAGTAACACTGTAAATGCTGCGCTAGTCAATTTCAGTATCAGGTTTGTATGAAGAATGTTCAATTCTTGCAAGCAGATAAAAAAATAATATATGCAGTCTCAATTATGGTATAATATCAGTCAATGTTTTAACCCACAGTAGTCACTTCAACGCCATAATTTTGACAATGAGCAACAATCATTCAATTCTAGATATTAAGTGAGTGAGTACAGAATGCGGTCTGGTAGTTACCTACGCTGTCGCGAGTGTATGTCCCGCGCTAGTTTCTAACAAACGCTCTGTTACAGAATCTCGTACAATAGACAAACACTGTCATTGTCCGTGTGCGTAGCAGCTCTACATGTAGCTGTCTACAAGGAATATATTTTGTAGATGTCTACGTGACTACGAGTGTACTAGAAGTGTTACAGATGCGATATCTTCAACCGACTTCCAAAAACAAACGGGGCTCTCAAATCGCCTGTATGTTTTTTTTGTGTGTATGTTACGCGATTACTCTGTCAGTTCTGAACCGATTCGAATGATTATTTTTGTTATCGGTAGGGTACGTTTCCGAGATAGTTCCATTGTAATTTCATCGAGATCTGATAAGTATTTCTAGAGATATGACGATAAACGTCTCAAACTTGCTACTGAAATTGACTCTCGGGGCATTGAAGTCGGTTGTTTTAGTTTTTAAACTATCTTAATTATGTATTATCTACTTTATTGACATTAAATATTTACAAATAGTACATACATAATGTTAACACAGCTGTCAGTGTCACCTGCCATTCATACTAACATCAAAGTTAGTTCCTAAAATGACCGTAGGTAGCGCTGACACAATCCAATATAAAGGCTGACGCACCGGGGCTTGGCTCTCTTTCTCTTGTTCTCATTTAATATTATTGCCTTCACAGATCGATATCAATATAACAATAATCAAAATAATTCTCGTATCTTTTATTCCTAAAAATACACATAAGTATATAGTATATTCTTAGACATTCATAAAAACGTGTCAGTTACGTGCCGAATACCGTCGCGCGAGGTAAGTGCCGTAGGCCTGCCTCCTGTGAAAAAGGACATCAAAAATGTCCGAAACACCTCGGAGTCATTTCAATATCTTAGCCCGTGAGTGTAAAGTCGTATAAAAATATTAATAATAACAACTAGTCTAGTTGAACAAATTGCTTAGAGCTTGAACTAGTCTACTGATCCTTGTTTTAACAATGAATATATTTTATAATATAATACTCTTTGAATAGAAGTCATATTTATATCAACAAATTATTTTAAAACAGAGCCAAGTTAGTCCTTGAATAACATAATGTGACTATTAAAACTGCTACTAGATAGTATTATTTGATGAGTGTATTTACAAGAAATGACTAAACAACTAGAAATTCCGACGGAAACAATAAACACAACGCAAACATAACAACAGAAAACAAATAATTTAATAACAAGCCTTAACTTTTCAAATCTTCACAAGTCTCTCAGCATACATTTTAAATTAACCGATCGAAAACAAAACAGCGCGTGTTCAGAATTGCTACGCATACAAACAACATAGTTCACGCAAACTCTGCACCAAAATAACTTCGAACAGACATTTTACAACAAAAGCCATCGGGGAAGTTAAAACGGCTAGTTAGCAACAATTAAGTGGCATGTTAGCCATTTTTGGCCATGAAAGTGTAAACAACTCGGGATCAGCGACCGAAAACCACTGGAAAAAGTCCAGATATTTCTAAAAGGTGGAACAAATATTTGAAACCAGCTTTGTGCCTAAGAAAGCGCGGGGTAAGCGCCACGTTGACAGGACCGGATAATGAATATTCAGATACGAAGTGGCACGCTGGCTTGTTTCGTGTGTGCATACTGAACCAATATTATTCTTTAAGTGCCTCAGCATTACAGAAAGTAGCAGTCATCCTTCTGAATTCGTCTTTGTTCAGGGCTAGCCTGAACAGATCTTCTAACCTCGCAGTCCATTGTCGGATGTTGCGGAGACAGGACATCTTCCTTTTTTCAACACTTCTCAGTACTATTATTTATTCTGTGCCATAACAAAGAATCTTATAATTGAAAGACAACACCTAACACATGTATGAATCCGCTTTACCCGAGATACAGTAATCTCGAGCTCCCCACGAAACAAAGTCTCTTCTAATAATCTTCGTCAAATTCTTAAAGATATACAAAATAGAGGGGATGGGGGTAACATTATGATTATAACATTAAGATCTGCTGAAAATCTACTTCTAAGTTTTCCACAGCACAAAACCAGTTTTTATGACAAATCGTTTTCTGTAGAAGCTGTGCGTCTGTGGAATAGTTTGCCAGCAAAGGTGAGGCAAGCACAGTCTTTGACTGCTTTCAACACTATGCTCAAACATTTTTATCTTGCTGATTCTGCTGACTAATAAACTTATGAACACTTTATTCGACAATTGATATAAACTATGTATTTATTTATTTTGTAAGTATAAATGATATATATGAATATATACGTATATGTTTTAAATGTAATATATGTAGGTATATAGGTACGTATTAGATGTATACAATCATATTTATTATATATATATATATATATATATATAAATATATTTATACATATTTTATTTCATTTTTTTTTTTTAATTATTTTGCAATAGAACACCACTGACCTTGCTCAACTCACTATTTCTCTTACTCCATCCAAAGGTTGACTGGAAGAGATCGCTCTTAGCGACAAGTCCGCCCATTATACTGTAGTTTTTATGAGTTAACTGTTTCGTAAGTTACTTTAAGTGGTGTACAATAAAGTATTTTGTATTGTATTGTATTGTATTGTATTGTATTAACTTAAGCCGAAGCTTCGATATTCCTTGTTTGTAAGCCACGCTATGTTTACATTTGGAAGTTGTTTTTGTTTACCAGAAAATACATTATGATAATGCCTGATGGTGTTTTGATAAGTTAAGCAAAAAATACATTATAAGCGATGTCAGTATTAATTAAATTACTTGGAGGACCGAGCTTTGCTCTTTTGTGTTAAATAGCGTTTTAACATAAATACAAAAAACCTCGTCCACAATTAATGCCATTGCTGTCATTGTAGAGCCTACTGGGCTGGTCGTTCACTAAACACGAAAGTTATTAATGATAAATGATTATTCAAATAGATTATATAGAATAGAAAAGAATGGAAATATAATGAATGTACATAAAACAATGAACATACGTGAGATCCTCTACATCTTTGATTTATTTTACAAGGATCATTATTACATACTTATACAAAATATTAAACTAATGAGTAAGTACTACAGCATCAAAATATGTTCATTCAATTAACCAAAGTACATGGATCTCAGAAAACATTAGCCTAAAATGTCTAGTAAACAATTTCTTGAACCCAATCACTTTTGTGGAGCAATAGGAGCCAATCCCAAAGCGAGGCCTCCCTACCCTCCATTATCGTATCGAAAGTGCCGACAAACAACAACCTATCTATCTACCTAGACCTATGCCTAGAGCTAGCTTAGACTCGTGTCTAGTAGAACATCACTAAAGCTGGTTTAGAACAGAGGTTTAGCAAAACTTAATAAAGGTATACCTATATATGTAAACTCTTGTTGATTAAGTCTGACAATTGTACCTACGTTCGTTCTTTTTAGATAGAAACTTTACTTTATTAAACAAATTTTTAAAAACATACAGAAATTGGGTATATTACAATTAACAATAATAGTGTGATAGTAGTGATCGGTATGCGTTTTTTTAAGTTGTGTTTAACTATTTCACATGTTTTTTAAATATAAAGTCTGAAGTACTGAAACATAGAGGTACGTGTATGGTTAGCAACCCTACTTTTATATTGTTTTAATAGTCTTACATTAACGATTGGATGACAGCTGAATGACTCATAACTTTTTTTTTCTTAAATTCAAAGCGTTAAATTATTCTTTTGCTATGTTTTTACTTGATAATTGATCATGACATATTTTATGATTTTTAATACTGCCTTCTTACTGAATAAATGCTTTGATTTGATTTGAGTGTCCCAATAGGCGGTCTTAACGGTAAAAGCGCTTCCAGACCACCTTTAATTCTAGTAGAGGAAATATTGCTAAATAAGTTTATCATAAATACTGTATAGGGCCTAAAATACAACTAGCAGCACCCCACTTTGCCCGTGTTTAATCCTGTTATTAACTTTCTTCTTGAATCACTATCTATTGATGAAATTCACCGCATTAAAATCAGTTGCGTAGTTTAAAAGAGATCTAAGCGTACAGACAGAGAAGCGACTTTGTTTTATCATAGGGAGAGGCCTATGTCCATCAGTGGACTGACATCGGCTTATCATGATGATGATATACATAAAAAGATAAGTAATCTTCTTTATGAAAATAAAATTATTATGTTCTGTTGCTCTCACCAAAACTATAGTTATTTTTTTTATATATTTTATCATATGTGTAGCTCAGACGATGAGTCATGCATAAGCTGGCTACTGGCCAGTTAATAAAGAAAAATTTGGGAAAACTCTTTCTAGTTTAATTTGTTTACTGCGTACTTAAGTAAACATAAGTAGTGAAAGTGTGAACTTCGTGGCGGCTTGTAAATTAAACTTAAAATATTTTTCTTAAACTGACGAATTGAGAACCTCGTTTGTTTTTGGAAGTCGGTTGAAGATATCGCATCTGTAACACTTCTAGTACACTCGTAGTCACGTAGACATCTACAAAATATATTCCTTGTAGACAGCTACATGTAGAGCCGCTACGGACACGGACGGCTACAGCGTAGAACATGCGAAGTTATACAATGACAGTGTTTGTCTATTGTACGAGATTCCGTAACAGAGCGTTTGTTAGAAACTAGGGCGGCGGGACATACACTCGCGACAGCGTAGGTAACTACCAGACCGCATTCTGTACTCACTCACGTAATATCTATTAAGTAGTTAAGTTATTTAAAGTAAGTTTATGGTCATACCTGGTTGCGGCTTGCACGGAACCTTTTTAAGTAAGTGGTAAGTAAACGAAATGAGGCTTGGCCTATGCCTAGCAGTAGGTGGAATAAGGCTGTTGATGAAGTTATATAAATAGGGTCTACACATATGAAATTTTAAGATAATCTTACAATACAATAACTCTTTATTGATTACCAAAATTATACAAAACTTAAGTATTACAGAAATGTTTATGTAATACAATCAGCGGTATTGTCGCTTAAAGCGATCCCTTATGGACAATCTCAGGATGTATTAGAAGGAATGGACGGTAGCGCTCAATAAAATAATACCAGGGTACCTTTATGTTCCATGATCTATCATTTACATTAGCTTGTAAGTAGCAAAATGTTATTTTAAAACACACGTTATGCAACAGTTAAAATAAATGTGTCTTATCTTACGCCTTTCGTGTGAGATTGAAATAAATTGAAATCCTTTGATTATATACATGTCTATAATCAAAGTTGAAATCTAAAATCGCAATAATTTGTGTACAAAAGAAGACAAAAGAAGTGTCTTAAACTGAAAATGTTTCTTTTTAAATTTACATATTAAATTGTATGCAATTTAGTGTTAAAAAAAAAGTTGTTATGTTATGTTGTTTACTAGCTTAACATTATTTAAACGATTCAAACACGTATGTGTAATTCCTGTATTCATAATACAAGAATATTAATAATTGGATCGACTGTTATCAAAACACTCGCATTTT
This sequence comes from Cabera pusaria, assembly GCA_954871355.1. Lineage (NCBI taxonomy): Eukaryota > Metazoa > Arthropoda > Insecta > Lepidoptera > Geometridae > Cabera > Cabera pusaria. Next base: position 27,518,485 of record OX940896.1, read on the forward strand.
ACAATTAGAGCTTTCACAATAGCGCTTTATCGCACTCATTATTTCTGATATGATAAGAGCTAATACTTGGTCATATATATAACACGTGTGTATAGGCGATACAGTTACGGCTATATATACAGCTGCACAGAACTTGTATAGCCTCAGTATAGCTTACAAGTGAGCTTAGGAAAAGTTTGATTGCTGCTCTGTGAAAGTTTCCGCTTTTTATTTAGGTGAGTTGATTTATAATTTCACTTACTGTAATCAATATTTTACTTTTGAAATAATATTTTTTGTAATTTTTTTATTGAAATCAATCAATGGTAATTATGATTGTTGCTCATTGTCAAAATTATGGCGTTGAAGTGACTGCTGTGGGTTAAAACATTGATTGATATTATACCATAATTGAGACTGCATATATTATTTTTTTATCTGCTTGCAAGAATTGAACATTCTTCATACAAACCTGATACTGAAATTGACTAGCGCAGCATTTACAGTGTTACTTGTAAAAATCTCTTGATCAATTGCTGAACTGATTCTCAACTGAGAAGCTCTCAAAGGAAACCTTAATCATTTCTCAACTTTTTTTGTCACTCATAAACGTTAGTCAGTCGTTGCTTGGTTGAGACACGAAATAGATATACTCCATGGCCTGTTGGCATAGATTATAACCAAATTAGTCGACCAAAGAACTGTTCAAGTCCCCAGACATTCATTTTTATCTGGTAACGGACTAGATTTGACAGATCAAGTCATAGAAAAAATACCGCGAAATCCGCGTCAGTCTAGACTTGGCATATATCAGCTGATTGGTTCTGCCAGCGCCATCTTGCCTCTCAGCAAGTGCTTAACAGGGTCCCGGCTCTGTCTTTATCCGTGGTCCCGGCGGTGGTTAACATTGAGAGGTGTCAATGCAATACTCAACGACCTCTCAACTTTGATTACTGTTTATGAGTGAGAGTTGCCTTGATCAATATTCAGCAATTGCTCAAAATTTGAGACCGGTTTTTATAAGATACACTGTTAAAGTTGTTTTATTTTTTAAACATTGTTGTTTTTATACAGTGTGCGGTATACTGAATGTATGCAACCTTTATATGATTATTTTCACTGATGAGAAAACGTATTAATTAATATATGAACAAACATTAATTTATATATGAACAAACACGCTGAAACCTAAAATTGTTTATTTATAAGGCCAACAGATGAGATAGTAGTCAAACGCTAGCCTTTATGATAAAAAAAAAATGTGGGCACCACAGAACTTAATCTTTAATTTTTGAAAATCTACCCTAAGGTAATTTGCCTCTGGATACATACTTTCTAATTCATATATAGTAGCGTTTTCTCTCAAATTCTTGCATATTTTAGAATGCAAGTTAGCAAAACTAACGCAAAAGCTTTTACCTTTTAAGTACTTAAATGTTAGGCTAAGCTTATATACATTTAAAATGGAATAGCTTTTGCGGCGTTCGTCGTGTAAACATTATTTTATTCGCAATTTGTATTTTCTTATCTATTTAACTGGTATTATAATGTTTCTTCTAATTTCCAATTAGCAATAATATTTATTAATTTTAGTTTTTCTTGCAAATGTCACTCCCGGCAATATACAGAAGTACCCGAGAGAGGAAATATCAGTAAATAACTAAAGTTCACGAAAATGTATCCGTAGAATATTATAACTAAATTACATTTGCCGTCTTAGAAAACATTTTCAGTTGTGTTCATTTAAAGAAACATTGTAACGAGATAAACGTAAAAGACATCTCCAAGGACTGTATTTACAATATTCAGTCAGTACAGCAAAAGCTAAACGAACCTTAAAACCTAATTTGTCTACAAGCTCTCTGTCTCAAAGGGGAGCATTCACAAACCGAAGACACGCGGCGCTGAAAGAAAAACATTTTAAAACAAACAAGTCAAGAGAGTAACGAGCTCCCCCTATCATGGTGTTCAGTAGAAAAATAAAAGGATTATACTCGTATGTTTAAAATAGTTGAGAAATGAATTAGATAATAAACTATCAGAAATAACACCGTGTAACACAAGCTGAAATGAATAAATGATAAATATTATATTACTATACTACCTATTATACTATAGTGAATCCTGATTTTTTTTATAATAGTCACGACATGACATTAATATACTTACTTAGCTTAGATATATGAATTACGCACTACAAAGAGTAACACGGTGAGTGAAAGTGGTGAAAGTAATTCGCACAAAATTAAAATAAAGGTGATTCTTGGAAGACAAACAACAGAGTAGGTATAAGGACTACATACGGAACCCTGAGATGAAACCAAACCGGATCGAGATTCTAACGAAGTTAGGTAACCAGATATTTGACCGTTCGGCCGAAACGCCGCTCCAAGAAATAAAATAAAAGCAATTTTATCTGCCCTGATTTAATCCGAAGTTACTGAGCTTTTGTGAGATTATGGGGGAAGGGACGGGGGAGGAAATTGTTCCACTAACGTCCCAATGGGGAAATCGAAGCCGATCTTCTACGAATATTTTTACATGATTTTGTAAGATGGGTTGAGAATTTTGGAGGTCGGGGTTTCGTTTCAAGTTCAAAGTAAAGTGTTAGAACTCAGAATTTTCACCCACATTTAACATCAGGTGATTTTGATTGGACAATCAAGTCATTACAGCATCAAAGATTATTTGTAAGCACAGGAAGAGCAAATACTATTCATAATCAGTTCGCGCCGCGCGCTTACATAGTCAGCACGTACGATATCGCCATATCGTAGCTACCTACCCAGTTACCTACGATACGCGGCGCATCATATCATATATTAATTTTTAAAAATGTTCGACTGTCCAATCTGCTATAACAATTACAGCGATGGAGTTAAGTGTTCTAAGTGCACACTATTGTATTGCTTTTCATGTGCTAATATATCTGAGACAAATTTTCGTAAGTTGGGAGCAGCGAGGCAGGCCGCCGTGCAGTGTTCTAGCTGCAAAGGAAAACAGGGCCACCGTCGTCCCCAGCTGTTCAGCTTCCCTCGTCAGCAGCCGCCGCCAGCCCTGCCACGCTGGATCTAGTCTTACAGGAGCTGCGTAATGGGATTACCGGGATTAACGACCATCTCGAGCAGTTACCTTCTATTGTGACTGAAATTAAAATGCTGAAGGAGAACTTGCAAACCTTTGAAGGTTTTCTGTGCACCGTGAAAAAAGAAGTCACCGAAAATTCTGTCAAGATAGTGGAGCTTGACAAAAGATTAGGCGTCCTTGAGTCTAGTCCGTCGACCGATCCAGACTACCCACAATTAAAGATCGAATTCACCAAACTGGCCGCCGAACTAGCCGCTAAGGACCAAATGCTGCGAGCTAATAATGTCGAAATAAAGGGAGTTCCAACGAAGAATAATGAGAATCTTCTTAATTTAGTGTGCAAGATCGGTGACGTCATCGGGCACCCGGTATCACAGGCCGACATCAATTTTGTTACTAGGGCTCGTTCCACAACGCAGCCTAAGCCTATAATCATAGGATTTCTGAGCCGCTATCTAAAAGAGAATTTTGTGGCGTCGGCCAGATCACGCAAAACGTCGCTGACCGCCGAAGACCTGGGCTTCACGAGCAACCCCACCAAAGTCTACGTTAACGACCATCTAACTAGACAAAACAAACAACTCCTAACTAAAACAAAAAAAGTTGCTCAAGAAAGGAACCATCGGTATATTTGGGTCCAAAACTCCAAAATTCTGACGAGGAAGAATGACACTTCACCGATCATCGCTATCACCACTGAAAATGATCTACAAAAGTTGAAATGACTCCCACTAGTAGTGAAAGTGCTATTGTTTTGTTTAATTACCTACTTAAGTTACAGCGATTCTATTATTATGCTACTCAATTGGACTTACTTCGTCCTATTTACTAAAATATGTAAGTCATATCTGTCAAACATTCTGGAATCAACTTATAAATTACATATTTTTACTATAAGTAGTATTTCTATTTATATACATATTTTTTTAATAGCTTTCTTCATAACGCATTAATAATCGTATTTACCACATCTCATTATATATTGAACTTCTTAGAATCTACACTAAGCTCGCGATATATATTATATTAATATTGCCATGTATCTATCGTCGATGCATCTTATTACTTTGCTCCTCGACAATTACGTCTCGGCTTTTATTGAAATACGTAATGTATATATAACATTCTCACTATATAACCGTTTGAAATGTATTGTTTTCGTCCAGCGGGCCCCTAACCTCATCTTAACAATAATATACTTTACTGATTGTTGTGCGGCACGAGCTGGCCAAACGATGTTTTGGTCGGCTTGTGTATCTTAATGGTCAGTATATACTACCAAAATGCTTGCGAACGAAGACTGTGCAATTCAAACGGAGCACTGAATTATGTGATCACTATGTAATAATTTTAACCGAGACGTGGTTGTTGGACGGAATAAGGAATGAAGAACTTTTAAGCGATAAGTACACGGCGTGGCGGCGAGACAGAGACTATTCGAAAGTAGGTCAATCCCGGGGAGGCGAAACGCTTATCGCAGTGCGGCGAGAAGTCGCTGCACTCGCGCGCCCTGAGTGGCATTCCACGGCCGAGGACATATGGGTGTCTGTTAGGTTTGATGCGTGCAAAGGTACACCTGCACTCAATCTTCACATTGGATGCCTTTACCTCTGTCAACAAAACCTAGGTTTTTCTTTCACTACGCAACTAATGAATTTTTCTGAGAAAGTGTTATCAATTGTATCGAATAACCCGTTTGACAAAGTTTTTATAGCCGGCGATTTTAACTTAAGCGATGTAACTTGGTCTCTATCTGCGGATACCGCATCAATCATTCCTGCATTCATAGGTTATAATTCCAACCATATTGAACTAAATGATTTAATGAAAGTTTGTGACTTACAACAATACAATAATATTAGAAATAATTTGAATACTATACTTGACTTGGTACTCGCTAACGGAGATACTGTGGTATCCCATTGCTCAGAACCACTCGTTTGCGAGGATCCATATCATCCAGCACTCTCTTGTAAGCTGAATTTTGTCAACTCACCGACGCTGAGTACTAACACTAGACTGATGTACCAATATTGTAAAGGAGACTATGCAGCTATATGCGAAAATCTTGATAAACAGGACTGGCAATCTTTATTGTCCTGTGGATCGATGGATGAAGCTGTTCAATTATTCAACGATTTATTAATAGGATTGAGAAACGCATATGTACCATCAAAATTAATCTCGTCTAGCAGGTAAAAATAAGCTGCATAGAAAATTTAAAATATATTGCAATAAATCTGATTATAATGATTTTAACGTTTTGCGTCAACGGGCTAAGTAAGTAAGTAAGAGTAGAACATGAATGCTACATAAACTATATAACCATCACAGAAAAATCTATTCGTAATAATCCAAAAGCCTTTTGGTCTTATGTTCAAGCCAACAGACAGCATAATGCCTACCCATCTACCATGACCTATAACAGTAAGCTATTATCAACTGGTGAGGATATCTGTAATGCGTTTGCTGATTTTTTTACTTCTACATATCTACCTACAAATAGCGCATCTTACTCGCCCGTTATCTTTCCTACTCTAAACTCGCCCATTTCTGCGGCAGATATTACCACTGTCGATATTCTAGGGGAAGATGTGTTTAATCTCCTAAAAACTTTAGATTGTAAAAAATCTGCAGGACCAGATGGTTTACATCCACTGTTACTATCCAAATGTGCGACTAGCCTGACATCACCGTTGTGCATACTGTTTACCCGATCTATGAACGAAGGAATCGTTCCGTTGATTTGGAAGTCTGCCACTATTACTCCTGTACATAAGAAGGGGTCTAAGCGCGATATTACAAACTACAGACCAGTATCTAAGTTCTGTATATTAGTCAAATTGTACGAGAAGTTAATTCATAGGCAGATATACGCCGCTATGAAGCATACTTTCTTACCCGAACAGCATGGTTTTCTAAAGGGCAGGTCGACCGTCAGTAACCTACTTGCATTTACTGATTATCTATATGCTGGAATGGAATCAGTGGGGCAAATAGATACCATATACACCGACTACAGCAAGGCATTTGACAGATTTGATCATTTAATCCTTTTAGCCAAATTAAGTAAGGCGGGTATCCGTGGCGACCTCCTCAGGTGGTTCAGTAGACATATGGTCCATGGTCGTTGTCAAACTGTGGTCCTCAATGGCTACTCTTCCCGATCTCTTCTCTCCACAATACCGTCAGGAGTCCCGCAAGGCTCAATTTTGGGTCCACTGCTTTTTATATTATTTATTAACGATATAAATAGCTGCTTCTTTCATTCTACATTTCTTTTATTCGCCGATGACATGAAAATTTATAAAAAGATTGATACAATCCATGACTGCCAGTTACTGCAACAGGATCTCATGAGACTCCAAGACTACTGTAATAATAATAAACTAGATCTTAACGTGTCTAAGTGTAACTGTATTACTTTCACCAGGTCACACAATGCTATACATTTTAATTATAATCTAAACCTTCAACCACTGCATCGCTTAGATCATGTCAGAGATCTTGGTGTTATATTAGATACAAAACTGTTACTTGACAAACATATTGAACATATTACGTCCAATGCTATGAAAACTCTCGGCTTCTTATTTCGCACGACAAAAGACTTTCGAACAGTTAAATCATTAAAAGTTTTGTACTGTTCACTAGTGAGAAGTCAGCTTGAATATGCGTCTCAAGCTTGGAACCCACAATACGACTGTTACATCAATAAAATGGACAGGATCCAAAATAAGTTTTTACGGTTCATCAATTATAAACATAGGTTACGATTCAAGGATTCCACTGAAAGCTGTAGGCACCATCACCTCCTTCCTCTAACTCTTCGGAAAGAAGTAGCCGACCTTAATTTTCTTCACGGATTACTAAAAAACAAAATAGACTGTAGTAATCTCCTGGAAAAAATCAAATTCCAAATACCCACACGAACTGTCACTAGACGTAATTACCTTAAACTTTATTCTGATTCTTGCTCCACCAACTATCGCAATAACTCTTTCTTCTTTAGAGTGTGTAGTAGCTTTAATATTAGCCATTCTCAGTCTGTAGATTTATTCGCGGATAGAATTAATATATTTAAAAATAATGCAGCTACAAACTTTTTTGCCTTAAACTAATCAGAACTAGCATTATTATTTTATTGTCAATGTGTGTATTTATATATATATATGTATATTTTTAAATATATTATTTATTTTTATATTTTAAATTCCGGTTTGTTTGATTGATATGGTAAGTTAATAGTATCGCAAAACGTTTTGCTGTAAGTGTCATTTACCCGTTTGGTATACGACTTCTTACACTACCAACGCAATATTTATATCTTTTTTTTATTTTTATTTTTTACTATTACTGTTTGAATATTTAAACATTTTTAATTACGTTTCTATTGGCGAAAGCTCCTTAAGGCTTCTCGGTCTAAATTTATTTTGTTTTTTCACTCATATATGTATTATCTGTTAGGTTTCCATGAAATAAATAAATAAATAATATAGTTTACAGTACATGTAGCGCTGAATTATATTTATGTATATCATATTAGAGAGGCTAAGCTTGAGGTCTACAATAAAGTCTACATTTGTACAGTTCGCATGGTGCAATGTTGGTATTTACGGTTAAAGAAGAGAATTACTTATTTAAAGCACATCAATTTAGCTGCAGGTCACTGTTTGAAATGGTAGTTTTTATTCCTTTCGACTGTAGTATGACTGGCAAAACATCTAAAACAACGTGTTTATTTATCAAAATAATGTTTACCTCAATATAATAATAATAATGTTTACGTCAATTGGGATTCGACCCCATGTTAACAATATGCACAAATACGACTAATTGCTGCCCCCAACATATCAAATTACTTTTTTTTTTATGCTGTATATGCAAGCGTTTGACCACTATCTCACCTGATGTTAAGTGACAATGCGGTCGACGATGTAGCACGCTTACCTAGTAAATACCTGTTCACTCGCGATTTGAAGACCCCCGGGTTATAGCTATCGGGAAACACAGACACCGGCAAGGAGTTCCATTCTTTGGCGGATCGTATTATGTAGGACGAAGCAAAACGCTTCGTGCGTGTAGATGGAACGTCCACCATGAAGCGGTGGCGCACATCGGTACGTCTGGTTGTCCGATAGAAGAAAGGGGATGGTGGTACTAACTCGTGCAATTGGATGGCACACTCTCCGAAATGTATCCTATAGAAAACTGATAAACTAGCGACTTTGCGGCGATGGTCTAGGCTCTGGAGCCTTTTCCCTACAAGTTCGTCGTCATTTATAAGTCTCTTAGCTCTCCTCTCAATTACTTCCAGCGCCTCCAGCTCATATTTGGCTGACCCATCCCAGAGGTGAGAACAGTACTCCATACATGAACGGACTTGTGCTTGATACAAGTTGAGCAGCTGTCCCGGTGTGAAGTACTGTCTCACCTTAGCCAGAATACCAAGCTTTTTTGAAGCCAACTGGGCCTTGGACTCGATGTAGGATCCAAAATTGAGCGTGGGTGTTAAAGAGACACCAAGAAGCTCAAGGTGGTCAGTTATCGGTACGGACACATTTCGAAAAGTAGGCGTCAACTGAAATGGACTCCGTTTGGCGGAGAATAGACACGCCTGGGTCTTAGCAGCATTGAACTTTACCAGATTGGCATCACCCGAATCAGAGACAGCCTTTAGCGACAAGTTCATGCGCTCGTCCATCGCCTCCCTAAGACATTGGATTTCAACTGCACTGGTCCGTGCACTGGATGTATGGAACGTGTTCCATGTTCCATATGTATAGCTCTCTACAACAGTGCTGTCGTCTGCATACCCAAAGATACCGGGCTTTAGCAGATCGTTGATATGTAGCAGAAATAGGGTTGCAGAGAGCACCGATCCCTGAGGGACCCCGGCATTTATTGCCAATTGGTCAGAAGAGCAGCCATCAATGACAACTATTATCGACCGGTCCCTTAGAAAATCCGAAATCCAGACACAAAAACCAGTGGGTAGTCCGTATGATGGAAGCTTGTTTATAAGACTATCGTGCCAAACCCTGTCAAAGGCTTTTGAGATATCAAGGGAAACCGCAAGCGCTTCCCCATGATTCTCTATAGCCTCACTCCAGATGTGCGTGGCATACGCTAGAAGATCCCCAGTGGACCGATTTCGGCAAAATCCGTATTGTCGGTCACTGAGGAGATCATTCGTTTCTAGGTATGCCAGGAGCCGGTTGTTCAGTACACGTTTCATGGTCTTGCAGAGTATGGACGTGACCGAAATTGGCCTGTAGTTGGCAGGGTCAGCACGACTGCCTTTTTTGGGCACGGGTTGCACGTTGGCAAGCTTCCATGATCTTGGTACTTCACCAGTTGTCATAGAGAGGCGAAAGAGGCGTGTCAAGATAGGAGCGAGTTCAGGCGCACAGGTTTTCAGAACTATAGCCGGAATCCCATCAGGACCGCTGGCTTTGTTCACGTCTAGGTTTTGCAGCGTTTTTCGAACCTCAGTCTGGCGGATGCTTATTTCTGACATATTTGTCACACATCCAGGTAGACTAGGAGGTGTCTCACCGGCAGTAACTAGACGTGAAGATTCCGCAAACAGAGAAGCAAATAGATTTGCCTTCTCTTTGGCGGTGTGAGCCAATGTCCCGTCAGGATTCAGCAGTGGGGGAAGTGAGGGGCGGCAGAAGTTTGACTCGACTGACTTAGACAGAGACCAAAATGCTTAACTACCCGCAGGGTACGAAGCTAGTTCGGTACCTATCCGGCCTATGTGATCAAGTCGGGCCTTCCGTAGAGCCTTCTTGCAGGACTTGGCAGCCTTGTTGAATGCTTTCTTCTTTGCCGAGAGATCCTTGGCCTTACGGTTTCGAGCGTCAACCCAAGCCAGGTATGCTTTTTGTTTCAGCGCTTAAGCACTTCCACACTCAGCTCCAAACCAGGGTTGAGCTTTGCCTGACATTGCCGTATCAGAGAATGGAATATAATATTCCATTCCTTGACGCAGCACATCCGTCACAGCGTCCGCACAAACCGAAGGATCGTCAGAAGAAAAACAAACAGGCCGCCAAGGATAAGATGCAAAGAACGACCGCATCTCGTCCCAATCTGCTGACTTGTATCGCCACACCCGCCGGGTGCCTCTAGGGCTGGGATCGGGCGGGGAGTAGACAGATACAGATTTCACCAGGCAGTGGTCGGAGCTACCTAGCGGTGATGATACCGACACTGAGTAGCGGTCTGGATCAGTCGTCAGCAGAAGGTCCAAGCAATTGGCTGTATGGCTGTCAACATCAGGAACCCGCGTTTCCTCCTGGACCAGCTGAGTGAGATTTAACGCTAAAGCTAGTTTTCGCGTCTCTCTCCCAGCGTGGTCGGTGCACTGGTGTGGGAAGAGCCATTCCTGGTGGTGGGCATTAAAGTCCCCCAGTAACACTAGTCGGGCTGAAGGATATTTATGTTGAGCAGCATCCGCCGCCTCACTTAAGTACTCTGTGAGTCTGCTTGTCTCCTGGTCTCCAGTATGCGACCGGTAGACACAGGCATAGAGAAGTTTCTCTAGGCCTGTGTCAACCAGTATCCAAAGCACAGAGTATCGGGGGTCTTCGAGGTATCGGAGACGCCGACAGCAGATGTCGTCCCGAACATACGCGCACACACCTGACCGAGCTTTAAAATTGTGCTCCAGGGTGTAGCCGGGGTACGTAAGGTACGCCACGTCGGAAGGACATCGTAACTGCGTCTCCGATAGAAACAAGAGTGCTGGTTTATCAGTCTCAAGGTGATGGTGGACTGCCTGGAGATTGGACTTAAACTCTTTTACTTAAACTCAATTTAGTGATTCTAATAGATTCCTAAACAATCATATTAACTATAGCGTTCCCAATTACTGCAGTTGGCTTAATTTAAAGAGTTAATCAACACATAATTTGAACGAGTTAAAATATAATTAGTAAACCGTAGACTGATAACCACATTGTTACTGCGGCCTACCAACATCATTAACAGTTGTTATCAATTATTAATTGCTGACTGAAAAATGTTCTCACATTATTGTGAACTATAATTAATATATTTCTATGCAATAATTAGGCTTTGAAAAACCTCGATAACATATAATTAATATTGTTGTTATCAGATAATATGTGCTCGTTGGTTGTACAATGTACATTGCTATTTAGAGTTTGAAACATCAGTAGGTACGGGATATACGCCACGTGGATCAAACTATGTTTTAGTAATATCTATGGTTCTTCATTTTTTTTCATTGCCAATATGGGTAGCGTTTGACTACTATCATCTGATGTTAAGTGATGATGCGGTCGATGATAAAGTACTCACTATCTATTCACTCTCGACTTGAAGACCCCTAAGTAGTATCTAATCGGCATGATGAGGGGAGTGAAGGTTGGTTGGGAACACGGAAGTGGATCGAGACATTCATTTACCAACACAGTGACACACATTCAGATTATTTCGTTGCTTTTATCTAACACATCTAATAAAAATTATTTAATTTATAATTATTTTAGTCTCGTAGAATAGTTACGGAGATCGTAAAGTAGTTAACGCGCAATAAAAGTTTCTAGGACCCGGGTACGTCCTAAAACTACGTCCGAAGCGGAGTATGAAAGTGATTGGAATGTGATTGAGTGAGTGAAAGAGTTGAAGAGTGAAAGAGCTAACCGCTTAGCCAAGCCAAGTGGTTGCCATGCCGAAGGCTGCATGACTAGGGGCGAGCCTAGTTGTTAGCGTGCCAATTGCCCTGGGACCAGGCGACCCCAGAAAATGGCTAGCCTTACCCAAGTAAGCGGGCTCTACTTGGGTGGACCTCACTTTCTCTAGCTTCTCGTGGGAACGCAATGCAGAGCACAAACTTTTTCTCTAATTTAAATGGCGGCGACGTGGTTCGCCACCCGTCACGTCTCGTTTCCCGTCGGGGTGAAAAGTGGGCTGCGGAATGCCACTTTGCTACGTTGAATGTTAGAGGAGGAATGGATGATAAGATTGATGAAGTATGCGAAATGATGAGTGAAAGGCGGATTGATGCTCTTTGTGTAAATGAGACTAAGCGGAAAGGTTGCGACACCACCACGCATGGACCCTACACAGCCTACTGGTCTGGAGTTCCAGATACCAGCAGAGGTTGTCAGGGAGTTGGTGTACTGCTTTCCGCTAGAATGAATGAAGGTGGGTCTAACTCGTATCTTCATATTAGGAGTCTATGCTCCACAAGATGCGCGTTGGAACGGTTCCACTGCAGCCCCAGCAGAGAGGCAGGAGTTTTGTGATAGCATGAAAGATGTTATGAGTAAATGCGAACAAAATGAAAGAGTAGTAATGCTAGGCGACTTTAATAGCTACCCAGCTAGGTATAGCAGGTGTGAAGCGTGATGGATATGAAAGTGTGTTGGGAAGGTTCGGCGATGACAGGGTGAATGAAAACGGGGAAAGTTTGCTTGAAGTATGTCTTGGGTGGAATCTTGTGGTAACAAACACTTGGTTTGATCATAAGAAGATCCACATATATACTAGGGAAGAAGGAAGCGTGAGAAGTATGTTCGATTTTGTTATAGTGGATGAAAGACTTAGAAAGAAAGTACAGGACACTCGGGTGTACCGCAGTGTCGGCGTGGGCTCAGACTACTTTCTGGTGATGTGCCGAATAAGTGGTCTCTTTAAGCGATGGCGGCATTGTGTGCAGGAACCCGTTAGTGTACTGGAACGCATAAAAGTTGAGAATTTACAAGAAGAAAGTGTGAAAGATGAGTTTGTAAGTAAATTGATCGAAAAGTTTGAGTCATTAGATGAAGTGTGTGAGGTTGAAGATTTATGAAAGCCGTTTAAGGAAGGGATCGTGGAAGTTGCTGTAGTAGTGTGTGGTGTAAGTAAGAAAAAAAAAGGTGGAAATTGAAGAACGTGTGTAAAGATGTCCAAAAAGCTGTATTTGAGAAGAAGAAAGCATGGCAAGACTGGTTAGCTTCAAAACCCAACCTAAGAATGCAAAAAGGAACGACTGAAGATGTAAGCAAGGCAAAGGAAGAGTATTAAAGGGGTAAAGAATGTAGCAAAGGAGGTTGTTGATAGAAAAAAAGATAACGATAGAGATGAATTTGATAGGAGGTTATCTGACGACTTCCAGACCAACATTAAGTTTTTCTGGAAGTCCATAATTGAGAAAAGCAGCCAGAGGAAATCTTAATACCTCGCAACTAGACAAAGTCAGAAATCAGGATGGCAGTATTGTGAGAGGAGAGCAATGCGTTCTAAAGAGATGGAAGGAATATTTTGAAAGTTTATTTGAAAAGGAAGATATGCAAGTGCCAGTGACAACTGGTAACGCCAATGAAGATGGCGATGAAAGTAATATCAGCATGGAAGAGATAATGACAGCGTTGAAAAGTATGAAATTGGGTAAGGCTGCAGGGTATGACAGGATTTCGGTCGAGATGCTGAGGGCTGGACAAGGTGTGGTAGCGAGTCAGCTGTATCGCCTTTTTAACCTTTGCTGGAGGAACGGAATTGTTCCAGAAGACTGGTGCAAAGCCGTCATTGTGCCGCTATACAAAGGAAAGGGATCACAGCAAGACTGCAAAAACTATCGCGGCATTAGCTTACTCAGCGTCGTCGGAAAATTGTATGCAAAAGTACTGATTACAAGAGTGACGAATTAAACTGATAAGAAAATGTGGGATGTACAAGCGGGTTTCAGGAGAGGAATAGGATGCATGAATCAGGTCTTTTCTTTACGAAGCATAGCCGAAAAATGTTTGGCGAAACACCAAAAGGTCTATTGCGCATTCGTAGACTTGGAAAAGGCCTATGACAGAGTGGTGAGGAATGAATTGTGGTCAACATTGTCTATGTATGGGGTAGGCGGCAGTTTGATATGAGCACTGAAATCACTCTATGAGGGTTCCAGTGCTTGTGTCAGAATAAACGGAGCGTACACAGACTGGTTTAACATCGAAAAAGATGTTAGACAGGGATGTGTAGCATCGCCAGTGCTGTTCAACCTATTCATAGACAATTGCTTGACAGATCTGAAAGAAAGTGTGTACGGATTTAGAATGAATGATTTAACCATCAAATGCCTCCTATACGCTTATGATCAGGTGATATTAGCATCATCGGAGGAGGAGTTGCAAAGAATGGTTAATATTATGCATGACGCCTTAAAAAGCAAAGGGATGAAAGTGAATGTAAGCAAGACCAAAGTAATGGTTTTTGAAAGAGAAGAAAGAATGACTGATTGTTATGTGACGATTGAAGGAGAAAGAGTGGAACAAGTGAAAGAGTTTGTGTACCTGGGTTCTAAGTTTACGAGAGATGGTAAGTATGAAAGTGCTATTGAGCGAAGAGTTTTGGCTGGAAACCAAGTGAGTGGGGCACTACATAACTTTATGAGAAGTCAGATCGTGTCTAAAAAAGCACGACTGGCTGTACATAGGGGAGTGTTGGTTCCCACACTCATGTATGGCAGTGAATGCTGGGCATGGCAGAAGAAACATGAAATTAAAATTAATGCTGTAGAAATGAGAAGTTTGAGAAGTATGATCGGAGTGACTCTGATGGATAAGTTGGAGAACAGCGTGATAAGGGAATGTTGTGGTGTGGTAGAAGATGTAGTGACAAAGATAGAGAAAGGGATGCTTAGATGGTTTGGAAATCTAGAGAGGATGGATGAAGAAAGATTGACGAAACAGATTTATGAGACGTGTGTGAATGGGCCAGTTGGTAGAGGCTGACCTAGGCGAACGTATCACGACCAGATCGGAGACTTTTAAAAAAAGGCCAAGTCAATAGTACCTATAACCGGCGAGCATGTAGTGTAGACGCTCATGAAAGTGGAAGAAGCGAAGGAGGTATGTCAGGATCGTAGCATGTGGAAAGAAGTAGTCTCTGCCTACCCCAACGGGAAAGAGGCGTGATTGTATGTATGTAAAAGTTTCTACAAGCGTCAATCACAAGCTGTTATAGACCGGGAGATGGTAACAGAAAATACTTGGTCATTTGTACCAGTATCGCTTTTTTTGCTTTTTTTTAAATTAATGTATTCGCGTCGGTATGGCGGGCTGTAAGTTACACCGGAGAAGTATGGCATTACGCTACCGCATACCTCTTTTTTTATAGACTATCGGAAAATACAGGCATTTTTGTGGAACAAATCGTTCGATACTATTATTTATCCGACATATTGATTAACACCCACGCAATTGGGCCGCCGGTACCAGTGCTATGATATATATGCCATCATTTTCTTTTTTGTCATTCCGTAATAAGACCCCCGCAGGGCTAGCATGGGACTATTTATCCCGGGGAATAGATAAAAAATCTTTTCCCCATCTGTCATTTTGTCCACATTCAGAGCATGGGCGCACAGGTGGATATATTTGTCACGGTGGATATGGAGGGAATAGCCTTGTCCCCTTCATTGTTGCCATACATAGAAAATAAATTAAAATTGTATTTTTTTTTTTTAGTTTTTTTATGGCTCCACACGATTAGTGTATTTAGCCAGTGTCAAGTATTGAATTTCTTTAAGTTTTTATGAATTTAAGTCGTAGAGATGGGTTAAAGTCACATTTCAGGTCAGTTATCAAGTAAAAGTCTAGTCGAAGTCATACCTTCAGTAAAGATATGGTGTTTACTGAAGATTTTCAGTGGAATTTTGGTGAGAACGCAAATAGCATGTTTTTCAACATTGTGCTGTTTCCCTAAACTCGCACTCATTCACCGGCACTTAATGGTTAATAATCCACATTTATTACACATTAACTCGCGGAAGAACACAAGTTTTAGGAAAAAATACAATGAGACCACACACACTTTTCCACGTTCCCGCCAAAAAACCCCTAAAATTGTATTATCAGTCATCGTTATTTGATTCAAGTCGTCAGTTTTGATGTTTTGTTTTTCTTTTTAGTTTCCTTATGACTCCACACAGTTAGCGTATTTAGCCAGTGTTAAGTACATTATTATCTCATCTCTATCTTTATGTATATATGTAATTGTACTGTACGTGTGTATGTCACTGAACTCCTCCTAAACGGCTGGACCGATTTAGATGAATTTTGGTATGTGTGTTTGAGTTAGTCCGTAGATGGTTTAAATACACAATTGGACCCGATAGGTGGCGCTGCGAGACAGAGTCAGCCGGATCCGCTAGTATATATATAAAATTCTTAAGTCACAGTTTTAGTGTTTATACTCCTAAACGGCTTGACCGATTTTGATGAATTTTTATATGTATATTAAGTAGGTATGATAATAGGTTTACAACTAATTTTTAATACCCCAAAGTGTTAAGGGTGGCCCAAACGCGCGCAAAGCCGCGGGACGCATCTAGTATATATATAAAATTGTTTGTGTTTTCGAAAATGCTCTTAATGTATTTTTTCCTCAAACTTGTGTTCTTCCGCGAGTGATAAGTCAGAGTGACATGAGAAAAAATCTACTAAATTGCAATATATGTTTCAGTTACGAAAACGTTCACAAGGTCGATAAGTTAGTTTGAGAATCATGAGATTAAGATTGTTTCGATTTATTTGTTAATTTTTAGGCACTGTTCTAACTTACTCTTTGGCACTGCTTTTAAGTCAAGTTCTGTGTCTGGCAATTTATTCGGCATACCTCGCGATTAAAAGAAAAAAAAATGCATAGATCGAGTGGGAAAAAGTAAGTAAGTATTGTGTATATCTTTTACATGTCCATGTAACTGTAAAATCCGAAAATATGTAATTTACGTTCCATTTTGTGCGTTTCTAATAACGAGAAAATGTAGATTTAATACGCACGCTACATTTTAAGGCAAATTTTGGTGATAGATAAACATAAACCCATCTCTTATGATAGTAGATAAATTTGTCCTCTTTAAATGTCAAATATCGCAGTTATTCCCTTTCCCTCTGTCGTCCATGCTTTACAAGGTGGAAATACTTAAACGTCAAATGATATACGGGGATAAATATTGTCTTTCCACTTAGCCATGCTCTGACAGGTAGAGAATACAATTTTATCACTTTTCAGAGGAGAAAAACAGGGGACAAAAATTTTATCCCCTCAGAACCGCCATACTGGTACAAATGATCAAGTATTTCCTGTTACCATCTCCCGGTCTATTATTCGATAATAGACAAACTAGTTTCCAATAAATACATAAAATATCCGTAAAAGTGAAGTTATATTAATGCTATATACGTGCTATAATTCACTTACCTTTAGTCGAATTTTCTCGACTAAGGTTTCGAGTGAGTCCGTTGCTCATCCTCTGGAGTGAGGTCACGCGGTAAGATCGCGATGTTCCTATATCCAACATCATCCCGATCTCACCGCGTGACCTCGAGAAAACCACTCCAAAAATTCGACGAAAGGTACGTGAGTAACAGCCGGTAGGTATTTAACATAAATAATGTTACAAACTTACGGTAATTTTAAAACAAAAAAATGTTCATATTGTTTAACTAGGCGTAAGTCTGGTGTTGGTACTGAACGTTATCTATGGATATAACGCAACGATATTATCGAAAATTGCCATGGGTAATGGATACAAATCAAACATATGATACTGTTACTACACTAGTGATGTTTAACCTCGATCGTTATTTTTAATTGACACAAACATCGCCCGCTGAATGATGTTTTATTTTATTTTCTATCAATATTGGGCGGTTCTATCCAACTTGTGAAGGTTCATAAAAGCTTTTTTATTTGATGCGCTTATTTATTAATTCAGTTTGGACATTTTCCTTGCTAAGTTTTATGAAAGACTAGCTATGTCCCGCGGTTTTGCCCGCGTAGAGTTCGTTCCCGTATGAAATATCTGGGTAAAGAGTACCCTATGTGTTATTCCAAGATCTAGGCTATCGGCTTAATCGGTCGAGTAGTTTTAGCGTGAAGAAGTAAGAAACACACACAAACTGTCGCCTTGATAATATTACTAGGAAGTGGGATAAAAGTGTTTTATTATGTCTATAAATATATATGACGACAGATACCAACGTGTGAGTCTACAAATACGAGTACCACCTTTTCAACCGACTTTAAAAAAGGAGGAGTCGTCTATATGATTGTTAATTTTTGAAGTGAAAACTTCTTAAAAATGTAATTAAAGTAAAGAGGAAATAAGTACAGTAAAAAAGTAGGTTAGGGTAGGGTAAGAAATGTTAAACTCGCGTCAGGACACGTGGCCTGATCTAAAATTCGTAAGACGCAGCGAGAGTAGACCAAATGCACAACGTTAATGTTCAAGTTTTCACTTCTGCCGGTACTCCCGGAGTGCTACCCGTTGTTTATTTTTTGTATGTATGTTTTAATATGTCAATTGTGAACCGATTCGAATGATTCTTATTTTAATTGGTAGGATACGTTTCCGAGGTAGTCCCATTGTAATTTCATGGAGATCTGATAAGTATCTCCAGAGATATGAAGATAAACGTCTCAAACATGCTACTGAAATTGACTAACGGGGCATGGAAGTCGGGTGTTTTAGTTTTTAAGCTATCTTAATTATTAAACTATGATTAAATATGGCAGCGACAGAATTATTATATTGTCATATGTTTACGTTTGACTGCAACAACAATTCTATCATAAATCCCTTTGTAGTATAATATGATAGGAGTACTCCAGAGATTTTATTATAAACTTTATTTGTATACTATCTATGTTCCACGAATACCCTCAAACATTTCTCTGGCTACAACAAAGGCCCTCTCTAGGGACCAATGAGAGCTAGAGCCGGGGCTAATTCATAAACTCTCGACCAATCACGTAATGGCAGCCCTTCGCCGCTATCTCGCTATTGGTCGAAATTACACAACATTTTGTTCATTGTTTTCGGGACAAATTTTGTAAAATGTTACTTTTCAGGGGGCTTTTACACATCTACTCTTTTGTGAGTCGAGATTAAATTGTATCTTGACATGTTTATGGATTATGTATATCCTGAATTATTGTTTGAAATTAAAACTTTTGCTTACGTTCAATGTATTAATTAATTTTGATTAACTGGTTCTGGCTTTTACACTAAAAGTACGGACACACCGCAGCGTCCTGCGTGCTCAATCTAGGCGGCGATCAGATAGCACAGTAGTATTTGTACCGACTGGTTCACACCAAAGGCGATGAGAAAACAATTGAAAAGTACTTAGATCGCGCCCACAGATCGTAAGACGCCGCGATGTGGCCGTACCTGAAAACATTGACATGAATAAACACTAAAAAATGAAATTGTTAATTCATAGACTTTGTAATACTTCTTTTTAACAAGCTGTGAATCTGTGTTGACTTCATGGAGCCTGGCTTACATTTACTTACATTTGATGATATGACCGAGTAAATCTCCATGCGTATTTTCTGTAAGACAAAACAGTAATCGCGCAGGAGTGGTTGTTGAGCAACTTAGCATATAAAATCTAAAAGTATTAAGTGTATACATCGCGCCAACCAGTAAAACGTTCTCACGTATCGTCTCAATAACACTGAGATAGGTAGCTTTTTATTACCGCTGCCGAATTGCTGGCATCGAGCAACGGCGAGCAGTAGCGGGCAATTGCGAGCAACAGCATGCAGCATAATCTTCGGAATAATACGTTATAAACGCCTTTATTGTATTCTTAATTGGTGGCTTTGGTTTATGGACGGACGTTAATAGATAGCGCAGTGACTCTTATCGTTAACTTTAGGACGTTCGCACGCACGTTCGCCTGGCGCAACATCTGTCATTAGGCTGCCTCAGTAACAGCTGCCCACCTATACAAGACATCTTAGCAAGACATATTGTGTACTACCTGATACCCGCGACTTCGTTCACGTAGCCTAAGAATGTTATCACTGTAAAGGTCTGTCAATCAACATTTGATCTGAGTTATTTAAGTTATGTCTAAAAATCTTCATCCTGATATTATAAAGTATCTCCTTGTCCTTGTTGAATTTCAGTAAGATTAGATCGTCCGTTTAGGCAAGTATAGGTAACAAACAGACAGTTACAAATGTATTTGAAACTAGAAGGCTTCGCCCGCGTTAAAAACTTCTTTTATTTACTTAAAACTTTTTTGTATAAACGATTCTATCATTAAATACATCAGATAAGAATTAGTCAAATCAGTTCACCCGTTTTCATGTTATCGCGTGACTAAGGCAATTCGGGATTCATATTTATAAAACCCGAAAAACCCAAATTTTCAGACTTTGTTACCTACCCCATTTCGAAAAATCCTACAACATGTACTTTATCTCATCTTGTTTCGCCATACAAACTTTGAACACATGAGTAAAGAAGTTGAATGCCCGTTCTGTATCTGGGAGGAATTTTTAGAAAATCCTTTCTGAGCTAAATTTCAGCGCAATCCGAAACAATATTGATATTTAGACTTTGTTAACCCAGTTTATTCTGTTAGGGGGGCATTTTGAAAATGTTTGAAACTCGTATTTACTTACTTATTTACAGAAGTACTTGTGTGAAATGTCGAATAAAATGATTATAAAAACTTTGAACCCCCGCTTCATCCCCTTGAAGAGTGAATTTTGAAAAATTTTTTCTTAGCGAATACCAAAATCCAAATAACTATCTACATATTATGTTTCTTTGAAGTGTTTCACACTTTATATTTTTGTAAATTGTTAAACACAATCCAACATTTCATCGTACCCACGGGACTTGAACCCGCAACCTCCGGAATAACATGTTCCGGTGCTTTGCCAATTAAGCCACGGTGCGAAGTATCGTTACGACGAAATTAGTGGATTGCATTTGTTAACCCAATTATGCATTGGTAGCGCCATCTATGACTACTTATTACGTAAGTTAATCATTCAGAAGAAATCATTACAGTTTTCAAATCCGACGAGAGATGTTGCACTGCGTAAATCAAATATTGTTTCTTTGAAGTGTTTCACACTTTATATTTTTGTAAATTGTTTTGTAAATTGGGTTCAAGTCCCATCGGTGCGATGAAATTTTGGATTGTGTTTAACAATTTACAAAAACTATCTACATGCCAAATTTCAGCGCAATCCGAAACAATATTGATTTCAGACATTGTTACCCCACTTCACCCTTTTAGGGGTGGAATTTCGAAAGAGCCTGAAACACGTATTTACTTACTTAAGTACTTGTGTTAGGTTTCGAATATAAAAGACAATCTATTCTTGTTTCTCCATACAAACTTTGAAACCCCGTTTTATCCCCTTCAGAGGTGAATTTTGGAAAATCCTTTCTCAGAGAGAACTAACGTCGTAATAGCTATCAGCATGCCAAATTTCAGCGCAATCCGAAACAATATTGATTTTCACAATTTGTTACCCTCATTTCACCCTCTTAGGTGTGAAATGTCAATAAAACCTATAACACGTATTTACTTATTTTTTACTGGACCACTTGTATGAAGTTTCGAATAGAAAATACTATCTAATCTTTTTTGGGGATGAAACGGGGGTTCAGCATTTGTACGGACAAATGCTGAACCCCCGTTTCATCCCCTTCAGGGGTGAATTTTGAAAAATCCTTTCTCAGAGGTAAGTAACGTCGTAATAACTATCTGCATGCCAAATTTCAGCGCAATTTGAAACAATATTGATTTTCACACTTTGTTACCCCATTTCACCCTCTTAGGGGTGGAATTTAAAAAAAACTTGAAACACGTATTTCATTATTTTTTTTACTTTCGGATAGAAAAGACTATCTAATCTTGTTTCTCCATACAAACTTTGAACCCACATTCATCCCTTTAAGGTAATGTCTTAGGTATATTTATTATATTAGGTAGTCTCTGACACTAACAACACAACTAAGCAAATGAAATAAGTGAAATGCAAAATGCCGGTTTAATCTCAGTTAAACACGTAAACCAATTTCAAGTCGACCTGATCGCGTTTATATTCACTGGTAAATTTGGCCCTAAGGCAACACACTAGAGAACAGTGACCACCGCGTGACGTGCGCCGACGAGCGCAGCGAGGAAGAGAACCGCGGCAGCAACCGCGCGTATAATAGTGGTAATTAAAAGTCAATTATTTTTCAAAACTAATTTTCTTTGTTTATTGTATATTATGTTATATTATATATATTACCGTGTCGAAAGCCTTTGTATCGATACAAAATTCGGGTGGATCGTATTCCTTTGAATCGATCCACACAAGTATCGGATTGGATCGAACATCCCTATTTTTCAGCCGAGGAAAATCTTGTGAAGAAAAGAAAGAAATTGAATTGTCATTTGACGGTAATTGAATTTGTGTTTGTTTGTGTCGATTTTGTGACTGCGTGCGTAGTGGATGCGGTCTGTGGTGTAGGCTAGTAGACATAGTTTACATAATAGGTAGTATAACATTTAGCTCTAAGATCTATTCTCGATATGATGACAGTAATAAACCACCTTCAATCGTACACAGTTGTCTTACTCATGTAACATCCAAGCTCCTCTCATGGCGACCCTTGCCAGATATGGGCACGCGCGAGGTGCGCATCGCGATTCGCGAGAAGTGTAAACTACAAAACGTTTAATTCAAATCTTCAATACAAAATTTAATACAACTCGCAATAATCACCATATATATTTTTTTTCAAAATGTGTCGTTCGTCGGTAGAGAAAGAGACTCTACTTATTAACCAAAATTCTGTATCTGGTTCCAACAACGCCGCTATTGAAGATGTGAAGACACATATATCGTCTATTAGTATTCTGCTCACTGTAATCTGTGTTGTTCTGCTGTTGGGTTTATTATACTTTTTGTGGAAGACATACAAGGAGTGCCACCATGGTTGGATTGCGGAGCAAATTAACTTAAATAATGTTCGTCGTTATTTTCGCCGCGAAAATAGCAGAGGTAACGTTTAAGTGTGGTGAAGTGATTTAAATAAAATGTGAAATCAAATGAATATTTTAATTGTGCGTGGACAATAAAATATACGTTTATAAAAAATCGCGGACAAATTACAAATAAAATGGTAAATTATCAATAAATTAAAAACTTTAAGTTTAATAAAAAACATACATACATAAATAATAATCTAAAAATTTTAAGTAAATATTAACTCTAATCAGTGTGATGTTTGTGAATTCGTTCAATAAGGAAAGTGGCCGCATACCATAGTAGGTATCGACTGTAAGGTCGCCATGTAAGGTGGCCGGTTGGCCAAGGGAAGACGGGAGACATCAGCTAGCGGAAGTTCAATCAAACCACACAACTTTACATGATGATGTCCGTTTTTTGACTACTCAAGTAATAATACATATTATAACAAATAGTTATGTTAAATGCAGCGCAGGCAAATGTAGTAAATGCAATATTAACAATATACCTTATACCTACCTAAGTATACACACTACATCACCACCCTAAAAATGAAAAAAAAAATGAAACTAAAACATTTTTTTTCATAATACTATCTAGTCTAGGCAATCAAACTTATACTTATGTATTTAAACGAAAATAAAACATTTAAAATGTAATAATAAAGAAACATATTAGATAACCTTCTTAAAAAAAACGTATCTATACTCTATACAACTTTGTTCTATTTTTATGTACTGTAACATTTTTACCATTAATATTTATTTCTACATTAGGTGCTAAGTCTCTTATTACTAAGTAAGGTCCGCAATATAAACAATCGAGCTTACTGCCGGTTTCATTTTTCAATAACAAATAATCACCGGGTTGATAAACAATTGGATTAATAGACTTATCGTAATTTAGTTTTCTCTTCTCCTTACTAGACAGTAAATTTAATTTTGCATCTTGTTGCGCTTTTTGTAATCTAAACTTAAATTCAGATACACAATTATCAAAATTATACAAAGGTTCTACAGTTTTACACAAGTTATTAGGTAATACGCATGGATGTCCAAATACTAATTCATACGGAGTATATTTAGTCTCTGTATGTACTGTTGTGTTATATGAGAAGCACCAGTATGGTAACCATGTACTCCAAGATGCTGAATGGTTATCTGTATATTATCTGTATCTATAAGCGTTCAACGTCTTGTGAGTATTTTCTAATGCTCCAATGCTTTGGTGATGGTAAGCCGTAGCTATCGTTTGTTTTATATTCAAAATGTTGCACATCTCTGACATTACGTTGGAAACAAATTCCGTACCTCTGTCACTAGCTATCTCTTGTGGAATTCCATACCGTAAAATAAAATTTTCAGCTAACGCTTTAGCAACTTCTGTGGTAGATTTGGTTTTTAAAGGAAATGCTTCGACATATTTACTGAGTTCACATTGCAAAGTCAATATGTAACAATACCCATAATCATCTCTATCAATTGGCCCAACTATGTCCAAAAATATTTTTTCAAATGAACTTGATGCTGTGGTTGTAATTGATAGTGGTTCTTTATGAATATTGGTAAATTTTTGAGTTTGACACATTTGGCACTTCGAAACATAGCCTCTAACGTCATTTTGTAATGATGGCCAATAATAATATTTTTTGATATTATTTACCATCCTTCTAATACCTACATGCCCACTACTAGGCAACAAATGAAAGTCATTCATTATAACCTTTTTTTCCCGATCTGTGTATATTCTCTGAACGTCTTTAACTATACATATTCTTGGTAAATCAATGATTTTATTGTTTACAATAATCTTGGCTAGCCATTCAATAAATGTTTTAATATTACGCGTTTTTATAATAACAACTTCCTCAATTTTTAATTTATTGCACAGTGACGCCATTTCTTTCAGCAAATCGTCTCGCGAGTTTACCGATAAAGAAGATAATAATAAATAAAATATTTTTACGCCTACAGTAACACACACCTCCATTTTTAGACAAAAATATTATGTCTTGTCCAATACTATTTATTATACTGCGCAGTTCCTTGTCCGGTAAAATAACTAACTCTACGTCCGTGTCACATTTCTTGAGTACTTCCGCAATTTTAGGGTGATCAGTCCTATCATCACGAGAAGAATCACTACTGTCACTACTCGATTTCTCGTCCAACTTCTTTCTCGCTTGTGCTCTCGTCATCACACACATTACTTTACTTTGCATTTCTTTCAAGTCATCTGATGTAATTACTATTCTAGATAAGGCATCAGCCACAACATTCTCTCTTCCTCTGATATATTCTAAGTATAAGGATTAGTCATATTAAATAAATAAATTAATGGTTTGTGGTCTGTTTGTATAATAAATTTTTTGCCATACAAATATGGTCTAAAGTACTTTATTGACCACACTATCGCCAACAATTCTTTCTCTATTGTCGCGTAATTTAATTCAGCTTTATTCAAACTTCGGCTAGCGTATGCAACTGGTTTTCCATTATTATTGCATAGTCATAGGCAGCGTCTATGGCAAAACCTGAACTGTCTGTCTGTAAAATAAACTCATTTTTTGGTGAAAAATCTGGATAATCTAATATAGGTGGATTTGTGAGTAATTTCTTGAGATTTTCAAACGAATGTTGACATGTAGAAGTCCACTCAAATTTAACGTGTTTTCTGCATAACTGATTTAACGGTAAAACAATTTCACCAAAGTTATTAATGAATTTACGATAATAATTAGCGAATGCAACAAAACGCTTGACGTCATCCGCACACGTCGGTGTCGGGTAGCATTCGATTGTACGAACTTTTTCCGGGTCGGGTAAAATACCTTCTGCTGAAATAACATGTCCTAGATAAAGAATTTGTCGTTTTAGAAATTCACATTTTAATGGATTTAATTTTAAATTAACTTTTCGTAACCTTGAAAATACTGGCATTAAATTTTTATTATGTTCTGCCAGATTTCGTCCGAAAATGATCAAATCATCTAAGTAAATTATGCATTTTTCGTAGTTTAGGCCTGACATTGCTATTGTCATTAACCTACTAAAAGCTGATGGGCTAATCTTCAAACCCATTGACAATCTGCACATCTGATATTGTCCCGTGTTTGTAGTAAAGGCTGTTAACTTTCGAGACTTGTTATCCAGACTACATTGAAAATACGATTGACTGAGATCACAGTGACTAAAATAAATAGCGTTAGATAATGATTCTAGGATGTCAGTTATATTAGGAAGTGGAAATTTGTCGTCCTGAATTTTCTCATTTAACTGCCTATAGTCTACTACTACTCTCCACTGTCTTTTACCGTTTTTATCATCTTTTTTTGGTACTAATAACAACGGACTAGACCATTCACTGCTGGATTTTTCTATAATACCACTCTCTAACATATTATCTATCTGCCTATTCAGTTCGTCTTTTTGTGCAAACGGAATCCTATACGGTTTTCTATAAACAGGTGTTGCATTATCTTTTAAATGAATTGACTGTTCGTAAATATTCGTAACGGATAATTTATCGCCTGGCAAGTGAAAAATATCTGGGTATTTTGCACAAATCTGCTCTATCGATAATTGTTCTTCTTTATTCAGGTATGATCCTAAATCAAGTAGAGAAAATATTTTTTGTACTCTCTCCACACTCACATCCGGTTTTGCAAAACTACAAAAGTCGTAATTTTCTAAAGAATCTACTTCAACTTCCTTCCAACTCAATGACACTTCTTTATCAGTTGTGTTCATAAGTCGAATCGGAATCTTTCCGTTTCTTGGTCTAGATATTACACTAGCAACAAAAACGCCTTCTTTTAATTCTTTCGGGTAAATAACACAATCATAATTAACGCGTGTTGGCAAATATTTTATGACTTCGCATCGCGGTTCAATGGTCAACACATGGTGGTCGTATTTCATCGGTATTATAACCTTACCTTGACTCGTCATCAGAGATAACGTATCTATATCATAATCTATAACACCTTTATATTTCCTTATAAAATCTTGACCTAAGATGCCTACAGCCTTACAAGGTAAATTTTTAAACACGTAAAACTTATGATTAAAATAAAAACCATCTCGGTGAATCGGTAAATAAACAAAGCCTTCAGCTGTTAACTTTCCACCGATACCATTTATCGTCAAGTCGCATTCATTTAAAATTAAACTAGTTAAATCTAATAATTCATACTTAATCGCTGACAAGGATGCACCCGTGTCTATTAAAAATTCTATATCTATATTATTTAACTTAAAATTAACCCAGTTTATACTATCGCAAGCGAAAATCTGATTAGGGACGAAAAAATTCTCCCAAATTCCTTGTGTCATCGTCATTACCATCATTTTTATTATCTTTGTTTTCTGTGAAATGGTTTAAATGTTTATAATTAGAACAATAACGATTCCACGAACATACCTAGTGCTAGGTGTACCTCGATATGCTGCATCAGCACCTCGTGAGGGCGCCGTGCCTCCGCGGTCGCCACGCGAGCTTCGACCGCGCCACGTGCCTCGGGTCACGTGTCGGCTCTGTTGCAACATCGTCGGCTGGTAACAACTATTATCTGAATATCGACCACGATATCCACGAGAACTGTAACTAACATTATTAGTACGCATTCCCCTATGCCTGTACGAAAATACCTGTGGGATCGATACCGAACCCGACTCGTCCTCTGCTACTCTGATAGCATCTTTCAAATTATTTATATTACGAGCCGCAATAATGGTTCCCAACCTTTGGCTTTTTAAACCATTCGCAAAACACTTCACAGCATTTCTCTCATTGAGAGGTTGGAGTATTTTATAAGCTACCTGATTTCCATTAGCCTGTGAGATTGTCAAGTCTACCAAAAGTTGTTCTATTTCTTGACCAAAGTCCTGAACTGATCTGTCTCCCTGTCTAACTTTTTGCAATTGAGATTGCAGTGCGGTGTCAGATTTTATTGACAGTAAATGTTGCCGCATATCCTTCAGAAGCAAATCAACACTATTGTAAGCATCAGCTAAACGCATTTTTTCGCTCTTGCTTAAACGACTTTTCTAGTACAAAATTAACTAATAGCGACTTATCACCATCACAAAGCATTGAATTGTACAAATCTATTGCATCTATGAGCTCCTGCGTAACATTTTCGTCACCTGTCATTTTTGGCAAAAGGCTCACGGCCGTTTTTAAACAAAACTTTTCTCCAGACATGGTAACTATCTCTGATTTACTACTAGAACTATAATCCTTATCAATAAATTCCTTATCTTCCTCAAATGATATAATCTTAAAATAGCATTCTTCTATCGTTGTACATAATATAATTATTTCGTTGGATGCGGTACCTGGCAATTCATTTAAAACTTCTTTAAACTTTTTATACAAAGTCTTCGCCTCTAAAATTTTACCATCAAAATTACTTCCTAATCTTCTTTTAGGACCTAACTTAACAATATAATCCTTGACATATTTTAATTTATCTAATATGTCTCTTAGCAAATTTTCTATAGACATTAATTTTTCCAGTCCATTAAAAAAAAAATTAAAACACTTATTTTTGCTACAGAAATAAGGTTTTGTTATGACGAGGGACATTTGATTAATTAATATTGTTCTATAACATACCCTTAAAACTGTTGTACTTTTCACTAATTTTCACTTTCACTTTACACATTTTACGCACTAAATAAAAATGGAACGATAAAAAAAAAATATCTTCTTGTCTAATGCTCTTCTTCATTTGGCCGTCCGCGGATCGAAGACCGGATCCTATTGATAGTATGCATCCCCATTGCATCATGGATCCAACTCTGGTGACAGTTTCTATAAGCGCGAAACACGAAATACGCAATCACCAGGAATATCAACCCAAAAATGATGTATATAAATATGCTCAGCTGGCCAATGCGGTTTCCGATATCAGACATCGCTGCTGAATTACTTCCTGCCGCATTCTGGTTCAGAATCACCTCTTCCTTTTCTATAGTAGAACGGCACATTTTTGATAGTTACACAACCATCAAAACTCCATATTTGTAGCACGCCTATACGTCTCGGGTCTCGTCAATTTTCATCATAGGTTCAAAAGTGGCAAGGTCGCCATGTAAGGTCGCCATGTAAGGTGGCCGGTTGGCCAAGGGAAGACGGGAGACATCAGCTAGCGGGAGTTCAATCAAACCACACAACTTTACATGATGATGTCCGTTTTTGACTACTCAAGTAATAATACATATTATAACAAATAGTTATGTTAAATGCAGCGCAGGCAAATGTAGGTAAATGCAATATTAACAATATACCTTATACCTACCTAAGTATACACACTACACGACTTACGGTAGCCCCTACCATTGTAACTCGCTATGAGGATTAATCTGGTATGTATTTTATTATTATTACTATAGTGTTAATGGAATGGAAAATGAATTAATTAAATGTTTAGAAGATATTAAATTAATAAGGAAATATTTAGTAAAAAAAGGAAAATCTAGATTTAAGGGTAATGTTATTAAAAATAAATTATCGGAAACGGAATTTATATATAACAAGAGCAATGAAATATTTCTATTGTTAATTCAAAAAAAGGATTAAAATCTGAAATTGTGACGTCATTGAATTTGTTAAGAGATGAAATAAGATTGTATTATGTAGAATTATGTAGATTATGTTCAGAAACTAACGAGAGTAGTGAGGATAGTGATTGTTATTTGGATATTTCAAACTTTAGAAAAATCAATCATGGAGTTTGATTTGAAAACGGCATGTAACTTGATTCCTGTCATGAACAGCAATGAAAATAACAAAAATAATATTAATTCTGTGGAAATGTACTCAGAAATGTTGTCAGAAGCAGGTAAAAAAATATCAATTAAATTTGTTTTAAAAAGCAGGTTGAGTGAAAATGCTAAACTGCGTATTTCAACTGAATACCAAACTGCAAGTGATCTTGTCAGAGATTTGCGTAACATTCTGTTACCCAAAAAATCATTTACAGCAATTCAATCGCGATTGCAAAACGCAACTCAAGGTTGGCGTACCATCGACCAGTACGGTACAGAATTAGAAAAATTATTTACTAATCTGACAATATCGCAGGCAGACGGCAATTCTCAAAATTATGCCATATTGAAACCGTCAAACGAAAAATTGGCTATGAAACGTTTCGCAGATGTATTGAGAGATACTCGATTGAGTACGATAATTTCTGCGCGTAAAGCTTAACAGACGCAATTCAGGCAGCCAAAGACGAGGAGTTGACGGCCTCATCGACGTCCACAGGTGAAAATGTCATGCAGTTTTCACGTCGTGGTAGAGGTAAGTCTCAAAATTTTTACAATAATCAGTCACGAGGAGGACATCGAGGTCATCGAGGTTACCCAAATTCGACAAATTACCAAAGAGGTAATTTCAATAATCGAAATTTCTCCAGAGGAAATTTTAATAATTCATTGGTAGATCATTTTATCAGTCTCATGGACGATGGACATCTCGAACATTAGTTCGAGATTCGTATAATAATCATCCTAGAGGACGAGGTTACCAAAGTTCGAGTGAGAATCGATCGAGTTTTGAGACTCGTGGTAGTGGTAACGGACAACGAGTATACAGTTGTACAGAACAAAGTGATAAGAATGATTTAGAGAACAAAAATACAAACGAACTGCAGTTTTTTCGATCTTAAACATAACATCTTAGCATTACATGGTCAAGCAAAATTTTTATCATTGTACATATATGTATATGATACCGGAGCTTCTTTGTCTGTAATTAAGAGAGATGCATTACCTAACAACAGTTGTATTGTTAGAGATGATAAAACCATAAATGGTATTGGAGGACAGATCCAGTCAACAGGTTTTATTCAGCTTAGTTTGACTCAACGTAACGGAGAACATTGTATTGAATTTGAAACCAAGCTTCATGTTTTCGAGAACATTCCTTTAATGTCAGATGGAATTTTAGGTTTAGACTTTCTGTGTCGTTATGCTTCAAATATCAACTTACAAACTAACATCATCACCTTATCTAATTATGGAATGGAATATTCTTTGGAGATCTAACTATTCAAATGAAACTATTCACATTCCAGCGCGAAGTGAATCAATTCATTATTTACTATTGAATAACAACTCAAATGACGATTACGTTCAAAGTCAACAATTAGCAGAAAATGTTTTTCTAGCAGGTTGTATCGGGAAAATAAAAAATAATAGATTACCAGTAAAAAATCTAAACACAAATGAACATGATATCAATTTACCAATGTTTCAACCAGAACTATATTCAATACAAGACTACAATATATGTAATTTTAAACAAAATTCTAATTGTTTAGAGCGAGCTAAAACTTTACTAGATACTTTGGAATTAGACCATCTTAGTTCAGAGGAAAAGAAATCAATTCAAGAGTTGTGTGCTAAGTACTCTGATGTTTTCTTTTTACCCGGAGATAAATTAACAACTACAAATGTTTACAAAAAATCAATAACTTTAAAACCAGATATAAGTCCAGTTTATACAAAGCCATATAGGTTACCTAATTCTATGAAAAATGAAGTTAATGAACAAATTAGAAAAATTATTGACAACGATATTATAGAAGAAGCGAAAAGTGAATGGTCAAGTCTAATATTATTAGTACCAAAAAAAGCGTAGGAAATGATAAAAAATGGAGACTTGTAGTCGATTATCGCAAACTTAATGACTGCATTACAGATGATAAGTTTCCTTCACCTAATATAACGGATATTTTAGACTCTTTATCTGGTGCTGTTTACTTCTCACATTTAGACCTAAATCAAGGAATTATCAGGTAGAGCTAGATAAGCAGAGTAGAGAGTATACTGCATTCACAACAAGTACTGGGCAATATCAAATGAAAAGATTGCCAATGGGATTGAAGACAAGTCCAAGTGCTTTTAGTATAGTAATGTCGGTAGCAATGTCTGGATTAACGTACGATAAATGTTTTATATATCTAGATGAATTAGTTATTTTTGGACGGAATTTGGACCTACACAACAAAAACATGACAGATGTTTTAGAAAGACTAAGAAAAATTAATTTAAAATTAAATCCTGAAAAATGTACTTAAACTAAACTAACTTCTTAAAGAAAGAAATTCTGTATTTAGGACATTTAGTTTCAGAAAACGGAGTCCTACCAGATCCAGCAAAAATTGAAGTATTGCAAAAATATCCTATACCAACTAATATAGATGAGATAAAAAGATTTGTAGCATTTTGTAATTTTATAGAAAGTTCATTAAAAATTTTGCAAATATAACTTATCCATTAAATAAATTAACTAGAAAAAATGAGCCATTTATTTGGACTAATAAGTGTCAATATGCATTTGAGACATTAAAACATGCATTGACAACACCACCAGTATTAGAATTTCCAGATTTTTCAGATAACAACGAATTTGTTATACAAACAGATGCATCAGGTAAAGCTGTAGGAGCAGTTTTATGCAACAAAAATATGAAACCTGTAGCATATGCTAGCAGACCTCTTAATAAAGCTGAAATAAATTATCCAACTATTCAGAAAGAACTAATAGCAATAGTTTGGGCTGTAAAATATTTTTGACCTTACGTTTACGGTAAAACATTTACAATCATGACTGACCACAAGCCTTTGATATATTTATTTTCAATGAAAGATCCATCAAGTAGACTTCTTAAATTTAGACTAGCTTTAGAAGAGTACCTATAGTTTCAAAATCGTGTATGTAAAAGGAAAAGAAAATAATGTCGCAGACGCATTATCTAGAATTAGTATAACATCAGATACCTTAAAACAAATGAATGAAGAAATGATCACGGTTATGACAAGAGCACAAAAGAGATGTTTAGATGAACAACAAGGGAATAGACTTAATTTTACCAAATCAGATGATTTGTGGCCT
Organism: Cabera pusaria; assembly: GCA_954871355.1. Lineage (NCBI taxonomy): Eukaryota > Metazoa > Arthropoda > Insecta > Lepidoptera > Geometridae > Cabera > Cabera pusaria. The sequence continues at coordinate 27,551,242 of OX940896.1, forward strand.
GATCCACATGTTGTTGAAGTGCTTAAAATACCAAATAGTTCAGTGACGATGACTTTTGGAAGTGATGAAGAGTTAAAAAACTTAAGAGAGAAAAATGAAGAATATATAGAACATGAATGTTTGTTTTATTTACAGTAAAAAGAAAAATATATTGTATATTAACCTTAACTATAGGGCACAATTTACGCGAGACGAATTTGTGACAAAGTTAGGTAAACTTTACAAAAATATAATATAAATGAATTATGCATTATGTGAGGAAAATGGAAGTTTTATAAAAGATGTTTTAAAAGTTGTAAAAGATAAGAACGAATGCACCGGCCCGCGAATTTGCGTATTACGTGGAGTGAAATCAATTGATAATGAAGAAGAAAAGAAATATATTTTACATGATTTTCATTTATTACCAACCGCAGGTCATGCAGGTGTACGGAGAATGACTAGTAATATTAAAAGGAAGTTTTACTGGCCAAACATAGATAGAGACGTAAAAATGGAACAAGTTATAATTCCAGCAGCCGTGAGGTTAAAAAAAAATGTTTTATTTTATTTAAAAGTAAATTATAATTCAATATAAAAATTACAAAATTAAACTAAATTAAAATATGAATCTACTAGTCGAAGTATGACTAAAGAATGCAGAGCGTTTCCGTGACCGGGCCGTCGGTAGAAACCATTGACGTCAATCGTGGTGCGTTTCGCTGACGGTGCGGCTCGTGGCGGCTGGTGCCGTGTGCAATGAATTAGGTCGATGCAACTGCAGCGGTTTCCATAGGGGTGCCGTACATAACACCTCCCCCCGAAGAACAGCGACTATTGAAGACCTTTGTCGTAAATTGAGCTGGGGGTTCATTGGGATCAACCGGGAGACTGGATCTGGCATTTGGAGTGGCGTAGATGGCTTGTAGCTGAGGTTGACCATTGTCTGAAGACTTTCTCAACTGCTTCAAGCGATACTTGCGGTAACACAGGGCGATGGCGAGTACGCATGCACTGGATAGTACCGTGTAGACTGGAATTGTAGTATGGTATAAGCTGTTGTCGGCGTCTCTATCCAGTTTCATTGTAGGCTGCAGGGCGATTTTCGTACTTATGGTATGTAGGTTGTCGAGATTTATGGAGTTGAATTTCAAAGCTGGAACAGTGGGTGCGATGGCAGCAGTGTTGTTGTCTAGGTCCAACAACTTCAGCACGTGTCCTTTCAGGCGATCGTGGATGTTAGATATCGTGAAGTCAGGCGTCTCCAGGTAGCATTGATGTGGTATTGTAGTCACATAGCTACCCTGTAGAGTTTTATATAAGTCTTGACCACAGGAAAGATGAACCTGTGTTGGTGCAGGAAAGCTTACAGCGTAGTGTTTTTCGTCTAATTCCTCGAAGGCTGGCTTGTCTAGGGAGACCTGGATTGGCTTGCAAATGGGACTCCTCTGCTGCGTCCTGATAAGCTGTGCGATGCAATCCTCTGACGTTCGGCTCTGCAGAATCCGGTCCTCCTCACATAGATAACCTTTGCTGGTCTTCGGGCATTCAGCCTCTATGTACTTGAATTCTTTCTCAAAGATGGCTAGGAAAGGGCGAGGTGGAGGTAGGATTTCATGGTTTTTATTCGGGACAATAGATAGTTTATACATATTATATATATGAGAAAAGACAATGGCGAATTTATATACTATAACTATCTGATTACCTATATAATAATATCCTATCCTAATTATGTCGAAATATTCTCGACTATCTAAATCTACTACTCTCTCACTGCTATATAGTGTGCTCAACTTGCTTATTAAAGCGCGTATTGCAAACAAATCTAAGACCGAATGGTGTACCGTAGAAGTCTTCATAAAAGCTAGGACATTCTGTAAATTATGCAACTCGTGAGAAATAGAGTCTACATTATCGCTTAATATCATTAAAACTTGAGCTAGGTGTGCATATTTAAGTAGGTCGTAGTCTCTAGTAGCTTCACTAGCATTAATTTTTGTTATTAATTCTGTAATTTTATGCTGATTCTCTACGATGCTATCTATAACCTTTGTATATTGAATGGTCCAATTTTTCGATAAGCTAACGTGGCTGTTAAATTCTGATACTAACTTGTCCTGGTTATTTTGAAGTAATTGCAGCATTTTATTATAGTGTTCTGCGTCCGTATAATCCAAATTACCCGATATACTTTTTATTACAGACCCTAGGCCATCAATGAGACCTCTTTTAGCACGATTTATTTCGAACGTTTCTAACTGATGTAATACATTAGCAAGCTTATTTCTGAGATAATCTAAATGAGGTTCAAATAAAGATTTAGTTTTATAGTGAAGGCCTGGACTAACACTCTCCAATTGGTCACTAGTCGAAACTATTTTATCTTTAATGTCTTGGAGGTTAATATATTGAAGGAAAGAATGATAATGACTTATTCTGGCTGTACCTAATTTAAACGGTAAAATCCCAGGTCCATTGTTAAGACTTTCAAGTTTTATCTCCTGCATTAGAACTGGTTGCAGAAGGAGATTGAAGATCAGGAGCATTCTGTAACAATTGATTAGATTTAGGGACTCTCTTTAATCTACTTTTAGCAATGGGGCCTTTCTTTTTCTTTGTGTAAATGTGTATAGGGAGGTCAGCCATTACTACATCGTGAGTGTAACGGGGAGCTAGCTTTTGACGCGAAGCGAACGGATTTTTGATGAAAATCTGTTGTTCGGGTGAGTATTCAGCTTCCGGCTCCCTATTCTTGTTCCGGTTATCTATAAGATCCTTTCGCGAAGAATTTGATAGATCATGAATAGTTTTATACGCTATGGCCAGTTTATCTTTATGGTTTACCATATACTGCTGCAAGAGTTGTGACGAAATGTCGATATCAAAAGGATCACGAGGATCATAATGTCCTGTGATCACTTCTATGGGTTTGCATTTCGTAAGGCTGTGGATACTACTATTGTATGCTAATAAGGCATAGGGCATGAGGGTAATGACTGACTCTGATTTTTGGTTGACTTTTAATATGCGTAGATGTTCTAATATCGTTGAATGGAATCTCTCAACTATACCGTTTTCGTTAGGTGTATGCGGTGCAATTATATGGTGCTAGATTTTATGAATTCTAACAAACTCGGCCATAAGTTGGTTGGTGAATTCGGTTCCGTTATCTGTAACTATGGTAATGGGAATGGAATGATGCGTGCTAAAATTTAATAAAGCCTGTACTACGCTAACTGCGGTACCATCTCTCAGATGATAAACCTGAGCGTATTTGCAGAATGAGTCTACGATGGTAAGAAATTTTTCACTTTCTATAGTAAGTCAAGGTGCACTAGTTCAAATGGCCTAGTAGCGGGTGGAACGGTTTTAAATTGCTGTTTAATAGGGTTGCGGTCGTATTTCGCTTGTCCGCATATCGTACACTCATTAATGAATTTAGTAATGTTCTCTTTCATCTTCGGCCAATAGTACCTATGTGAAAGAGCAAGATAGCATTCACTGATGCCGCGGTGATTAGTTTTCCCGTCATGATTCTATCTCTAACATTTTCGATTTCAAATTTAGTTAGTACTAGGTTCATGCAAGAGCTTTTAAAAGTGCGTGAGTACTAGTTGATCACATAAGTTAATAAATCGCGTTAGAATATGTGGATTACCATCAAAATCTGGCAATAATCTAAGCGATTTATAAATTAAGTCAATATCCGATTGCGCCATTTCTACGTTCTCGTTAGAAGTTTCTAATTGTCTACGTTCGTCTATAGCACTAAGCCTACTACTAATACCTAATCTAATATTCCGTGATTCTCTCGGATGGAAAATTTTGGAAACTTAATTTAACACACACATAAAACACAAAAAATATAAAAGTACACACACAATAAAGAGACAATTTTAAAATGCACACGAAAATTAAAATGCAAATGTAAATGTAAAAGTACACACACAAAAAGACAATTTTAAAATGCACAAAAAAAATTAAAATGCACAAAAAATTAAAATACTCAAAAACCTAAAAGATAAAATACACAGTAATATATAAAATAGGATAAGGAGAGCAAGGACTGAGAAAGATTCAAAGCACTTACAACATTTCCTTCGTCGAATCGATTGCCGGATTCTCTCAAGCTGCTGTTCCCGTAAGTTCTTAATAGATCCTGGTCTGTGAGCGATTCACAGTCCTCTTCCAGATCTATCCGTCACCGACTGCGCCAGTTATAATTCCAGCAGCCGTGAGGTTCAAAAAAAATGTTTTATTTTTTGTTTAAAAGTAAATTATAATTCAATATAAAAATTACAAAATTAAACTAAATTAAAATATGAATCTACTAGTCGAAGTATGACTAAAGAATGCAGAGCGTTTCCGTGACCGGGCCGTCGGTAGAAACCATTGACGTCAATCGTGGTGCGTTTCGCTGACGGTGCGGCTCGTGGCGGCTGGTGCCGTGTGCAATGAATTAGGTCGATGCAACTGCAGCGGTTTCCATAGGGGTGCCGTACATAACAAACAGGTATGTAAATTGTTAGAAATAAACAAGTTGACATCCACAGCTTATCATCACCAATCTATCGGTGCGCTTGAAAATTCACACAAAAGCTTAGGTGCGTTTTTGAGAATACATTGTGATGGACAAAAAAAAACGTGGAGCCACTGGTTACCATTTTGGTGTTACAGTTTCAACAATACTGTTCATACAGAAACTAAGTACACTCCATTTGAACTAGTTTTTGGTCGACCTAGTATTATACTATGTAGAGTAAGTCAATATATAGAACCTTTGTATAATCCGGATAGTTATCCTTTAGATCTTAAGTATAAGTTACAAGTAGCACACCAAGATGCTCGTAATAATTTAATTTTAAGTAAAGAAAAACGTAAAAGCAATTATGATAAACATGTAAACAATGTAACGTATAATAATGGACAATTTTTATTTGTTAAAAATGAAACCGCTAGTAAATTAGATACTTTGTGGAATGGACCTTTTCTTGTTATAGAGGACTTGGGTGTTAATGTAAAAATTATAATAAATAATAAAGAATATTTAGTGCATACAAATAGAACTAAGCCATGTGTAATGTAAAAAAATACAAATTTGTATTTCTATTTTTTTTCTCTCACCCCTGAGGTGTGGTGTAGGCTAGTAGACATAGTTTAGATAATAGGTAGTATAACATTTAGCTCTAAGATCTATTCTCGATATGATGACAGTAATAAACCACCTTCAATCGTACACAGTTGTCTTACTCATGTAACACCCTCAGGTCGAATAAATACGATCGCTTATTTTTATATCTTTAGTAGGCGTTCATCGCTTTTTGTTGAGTCGGACGTGTGAGAGTTGTATTTGTGCTGTTAGTACGGACGTTAATTTTCCAGCCTCATGCATGTTTGCATGAACTTCTGCTTGTTGCAATTTTATTCATTAGTAATATATTTTCATAATTACAGAGTGGTGTGACTTGCAATATCAAACAATGAGCAGGACACTGTGCGGCCTGCTGGCGCTGGTAGCCGCGCTCTCCTGCGTGGCGGCCTTTACCAGGTATGCAAATATTTATTTGCGCTACTGTGTAGCTATGTTAATTTAATATTTACAACTTAATTCATAGCAAATTGGGGTTTATGAAATTACTTAACTAATAGTACCCACCTACAGTTCAAGGTATGGCATTGGATCAAATTGGAATATAATTTTATTGACATTTCTATCAAAAATAAACTAATGGTAATGGGTTGGGCTTTGCTTAATTTAATTTTAAAATTATTTTTATTAGTAAGTGATTTTATCACTAATAATAAAAGTAGCAACACAACTGCTCAATAAACTGCAATTGTATGAGTACCCTCTGACACAGGCTTACTTCTGTTTTTAATAATTAATTTATTTAAAATATCAATAAACTTTCATGGTACCTTCATAGAATGGAAATTAAATGTTTTCCTATGGCTCGTATATTTCGATATTTCATTGAGAAGAATTTTTCTATAAGAATGCATACAATGCATTAATACAGTTCACTTTTAATCAAAACTTGCAATGAGTTAAATTATTCGGCAATTACTGACCAAGTGGCATACCTTTTTCAGGAGACTAAACTAAAATAATAAAAACATGTATTTACAAATGTGAAATAGAAATGCAAATATAATATATATCTTCTTATATATAAAAATCCATTGTTGTTCGTTAGTCTCGCTAAAACTCGAGAACAGCTGGGCCGATTTCGCTGATTTTGGTTTTGAAATGTTTGTCGCAGTCCAGGGAAGGTTTAAACGGTAAGATATAATAGAAAAATAGAATTTAGAATTTTGATGGTTGTCCCAGGATGTCATGTTGGTTTGGTTCGTTCAGAAATGTTTGTCATTGTATTGACATATTTTGATGGTTGTCATTATGGCGCTTCTATACCCGGGTAGTCGCTATTTGTGTATAAAAACCGATAAAAACAAAATAAAATTGAATAATAAAGGGGGTCCCCATACACTAAACGTGGTTTTGAGAATTTTTATGCTCGATCTTACAAACCTTAATAGATAAAGAGTTGAAATTTACTCATGGTGTGTATTCCAATGGCTGCAAGATCAAATAATAAAAACTAAACTAAATTAAAAATTAAAAGGGGTTCCCATAAAAAAAAAATTACAGTTAGGTACTCAAAATATCATGTAATAAAAATTATGGATTGGTGGTAAACTTTCTGTGAAGGTTTTTGTCACTAGAAGAATCTGCATCATTCCAAAAATCTTTGGCCGTGTTGTACTTCAATTTTTTTTTTTTAATACTTTATAGGCCAGCGTTTGACCACTATCTCACCTGTTGGTAAGTGATGATGCGGTCGAAGATGGTAAGCACGCTAGGCCTAGAATGGGAACTGGCTCTCAAGGATGGCTGCCGGAACACATTAGATGTTTGGTGACAGATTTTCTAACTTGAGAGTGGTAGCTCGCCAGTCGGACACTAGATAGTGTCCTACCACCATGCAAATTAAAACACAATTAAAGTAAATGTGTCGATTGCATTAGAATGAGTGTAATACTAGTGTGCTGCCGTACTAAGCGCAAATGCAGTATCTAAATAAAAGCGAGTTTCGATATAATTGAAATTACCTATGTAATGATAGGTTTTTTTTATAGTTTATACTAACTATTCTGCTTTATAAATAGATTTTTTTATTATATTGGATCTATTTGTTATCACGATGGTTAAAATATCAAAATAGTCAAAAATATATGTGAGTATGCCTTAATAATGAGATACTGCTACACTGCTTAGTAATAACAGTATGTCATATTGATATTCCTCTAATACCTTTAGCGATTTGAGGTAAAACTTAGATAGGTAATCTTTGTGCAGGTTTATTTCATATGTTTTGAATAAGATAGCGCTAAATGGCTTAGTTCATAAGATGCATATTGTTAAAGCTATTTGATGGCATAAAAATGAAACTTTTTGATTTTTTGAGATACCGCTTTTGCGCTCAGTAGGGCTGCGTATGGTATGGCAGCAGTGCAGTACACAGTAACAGTAAGGTGGTGTTCGTGGCAGAGTGCCCCTGTACCGCATGCAGTCGGCGCGGCGCGCGCTGCACGAGGTGGGCACCGACCTGGAGGTGGTGCGCCGCAAGTTCGCCGCCACCGGGCCCGCGCTGGAGCCCCTCTCCAACTTCATAAATGTAAGTCTCACTCTCACCTCGCTGCTCCGCATTATACTCTACCCAATACAAAAGGTGCTTCATGTTATTTTCCTCCAGGCAGGTGCTTAAGCTATATTGTCAAGTCATTAAAAATTTCTGATATTTAGATATTTTATTTAGAAAATTGCAGTTGTGGTCAACTGGAGCTGAAGCCGATTCCCTATTATTATGGTGGCACACACAATACACCGAAATAGTAACCATGTTAAAGCATCTGATTATTAAAATTGTTAGTAAGAGTAGTGTAGAATGAGTAATTAATTAAATGATATGTACAAGTTCAGCTAGAAACGTATAGCGAAGTGGTACATGGCCGGTCACCAGCATATGTAGCGTGATAGCCTCGCCCAGGAGTTATCATGCTCGTCTCGGTTGTGGTCACGTGACTACTCTGATTTAAATAAAAGTACCATCCATTATCATCACTGACCCTGTTCAAACCTGCTAGGGTACACACTAACCAACACACTGTTATATGTAATAACATTAGGTAGTCATTGAACTTATCAATTAATGATTTGTTTGATGAAATAATGAAGTACATATCGTGCAACTGATAGGTATTATTGTGTATATAAAATCATCTGATTTTTGTTTACAAGTTCGAGGTGACTGACCTGAGGTTTTTTTTATATACAGTGTGGAAATTAAACTCAGGCCCTGGAGGGAAACTACTTTAAATCCTTAAGCTAGCTCATTTTACTTAAAGGAGACATTCCTTTATTTTTGAAAAGAAACAAATCTGCATTAAAAGATTTTTTAAAACTCGCTTGCTTCGCCCGGGACTCGAACCAACTAAAATTTAAAAAAATAAACACTCTTTATTTTTTGCCTGAGTTTATTAGTATATTAATACTAATCGGTAGTATTAATATTCAGGATAAAGTTTCTCTAACAAACATTAGGTCTTAAAAAAAAAATAATCGTTAAATCTAACATCAACTTTATTTTACTATCAATTTTGTAACACTTAAATTATTTAACTGATAAATTGTTCGAAATGAGCCCCGTCGTTCCGGCTACACAACATTAGTCGCCGTTGAAATTCATTTCTTGTAGCCTTCAGCAAAGTATTGTAGTGTATGCTCCTAATAACATTTTCCGCCTCGGATCATGTATGAAGGAAATGTGCATAGAGGTATTACCACCATTGAACAATTTTCTTATCGAAGATTTCAACAAGGTACTTAACGATAAATTAGCAAGCGTGTACTTCATACGAAGTCTTTGAGTGTTGGAGAGATAACAGAACTGTTACGTGTCTTTTACTTGTTAAAAGTGAACAGTAACCAAACATTTTTTAGAGAAACTTTATCCTGAATATTAATACTACCGATTAGTGTAATAAAATAAAGAGTGTTTATTTTTTTTAATTTTAGTTGGTTCGAGTCCCGGGCGAAGCAAGCGAGTTTTAAAAAATCTTTTAATGCAGATTTGTTTCTTTTCAAATATAAAGGAATGTCTCCTTTAAGTACAATGAGCTAGCTTAAGGATTTAAAGTAGTTTCCCTCCAGGGCCTGAGTTTAATTTCCACACTGTATATCGTGTTTGACCACTACCTCACCTGTTGGTAAGTGATGATGCAGTCGAGGATATTAGCACGCTAGGCTTAGAATGGGAACTGGCTCTCGAAGATAGCTGCCGGAATACATTACATGTTGGGCGACAGATTTTCTAACTAGAAGGTGGTAGCTAGCCAGGCGGACACTAGATAGTGTCCTCCCACCATGCAAAAAATGCACCATGCAATAAAGGGCCAGTCTCACCGGTATCTGTAGCCTTAGTACGAGTTTTTTATGTAACGCTTTTGACAGATCTCACATAGTTTTCGACTCATTCTGGCTCCCTGATTGGTCTAAATTTAGTTAAGCCTCTAGTGGTTACTACATAACCACTAGAGGCGCTGTACTGTTTTTCATTTAAAATTTTCTCGATATACTGACAAAGTTAGAGATATTTCAGACAGTTGTAGTGTTATACCTTTATGGGCTACTAGATAGTTATCTGCTGAAATGTGTCTCATTGGGAATCATGAACCGGTGAAACTGGCGCATGCGCCGTGCCGCTAAGACTTGTCCATACTATGATGAGGTGTGGGCACCGTACGATGTAGTGTATGTCCCCCAGATGCAATACTACGGGCTCATCTCTATCGGCACCCCGCCGCAGTCGTTCAAGGTGGTGTTCGACACGGGCTCCTCCAACCTGTGGGTGCCGTCCAAGCAGTGCCACTTCACCAACATCGCCTGCCGTCAGTATCTCCCTATCGCTATCCCTATCACCCTAAATATGTGTACGCTTGCTTCGCTAGGCCTTTTTAAAAACAAGGCTCGTAAGAGTTTACGAGTCTCTTCCCGAAAACGCTCAAATAATAAATCTATATATCAACCGACTTCCAAAGAGGAAGAGGTTCCAAATCGTCTGTATGTGTTTTTTGTATGTATGTTACGTGATTACTCTTTCAACTGGGAACCGATTCGAATGATTATTTTTTTAATTGTTAGGGTACCTACATTTCCAAGGTGGTTCCATTGTAATTTCATCGAGATCTGATAAGTATCTCCAGAGATGACGATAAACGTCTCAAACTTGCTACAGAAACTGACTCGCGGGGCATGGAAGTCGGTTGTTTTAGTTTTCAAATTATCTTAAATTATATAAATATGCATTTTTGTTAGGGCACGATCATTGTGAGCGCCGTTGTTTTTACTAGCTACTTTAAAACGTGCACTTGTTGTGTTCCGACTCGTATTGTAGAGCACGCACGAAAATGTCGCGTCGAGATTAGAGAGATACCCGAAATTTTTAGACTACAACATTGTATTGTATAGTAAAGTCAAAAGTCAAAGCATTCATTAAGTTTATGGGAAATTATAAATCTGCACTAACATGCGTCAAATAACATTAAATAGATCATATCAATAATGATTATTGTAAATATACTTAACTAATATAATTGTATTTATACACCGGAACAGATAGAATGTACTCAGACATATGCACACAGAGACATGTATGCTTGACACTGAGAAATCTATTTATTTGTTGCCAAAAGTAACAACTATGCATGTATGGTACTTATGTATGTATACAGGTGTCCCAAAAATCCAACGATATGTTCGGGATCACAAGTAGACCAGTTTATGCTTACCAAAAAGAAAAATTAATAAATAATAAAAAAAAATATATATATTAAAAACATCTTCACCCTCTTATACATTTCTATGCAATGTGATCAGTTTGAAAATTTTTTGTTCTGATTTTTTTTATTATGATATCTCTAATAACTGATATTGATATGAATCCCAAGTAAAGCCAGCATAACTGCAGTTTAATTACCAAAACCACATTTGTTTCAAATTTAAGTGGATTTTCAGATACATTTATTTTGAACTAACTTTCACAATAAATTTTTACAAATCTGTTAAAATAATGTACTGTATCTGTAAAATAATGTGAATGTGTTGTTAAAAAAAAATGCCGCTACTAATCAATTTTAAAATGGCATAAAACATTTCCTGGTTGGCTTTAAATAAAAATGATCGGCATTTTCTACACAAGAGTCGATTTAGAATTACATTAAATTAGTCAAATTTATTTTCGCGCCTGCTTAGCTTGTAGGGTTAAAATCGAGAGAAGACTGAATAGAAACAAGAGTGAGATTTATTACAGATAGATAGGCTATTTTGTATTTCGAAGATTAACAATTTTTAGATAGAGTTGTATGGTCTGTTGAGACCACTTGTAAAAGAGATGGATGCTTCAATATGCGTCGTCATTCTTGGAGCACTGACAATGTTCATCTGATGTGGGAAACCAATTCTCAGAACTACCATACCAATTTGAGTTCAACCTGTGGGCATGTATATCGAATAGGGCATGCAGTTTCATAGATTTTCAGTTTCGAAATCGGCCTATGAAATTAGTGTCATCAGTTTCGAAATTTCGGAAAGTCTTTAGTATGTACCTAGAAAATGTAAAAAACTGTTTTCTTGTAATTTTTTTTCAGCTAACTGATATTTATTGGTTGAATTGAACTAGAAGGTACAATTATTACTAATGACAAAGAGAAAAAATTTAATGGAAAGCCCAACTATTTCAAGTTTTGTAGAAAATGTGCCCTTAAAAGGATAGAGTATCAAGCATTTTGTTACTTAGAGAGCTCCTTAGCCCATTACAAATATAGCTCGCAGCGGGTAAAGCTCTCCCAGATTCGACACTTTTAGGGAGAATAGATAATAAATAATTATAGGCCTTGTTTAGGTATTGCCCTCGCTTGCCTCCATTCTCGTAATGTACTATTTCTACGTAAAATAAATTTTGTAGACTGTAATTTTTTAGAGGTTTTGGGGGATGTATGGTGCTCTCATTGCTCCCAGCCAACCTTACATGCCCGTATTGCATCCTGCCGACTAGCGAACGAGGCTCTGGCGACCGACCAATAGCAATAAAACAACATAGCAAAATTCCATAGGCTGGTGACGGGCAGCAGCGTCACTGGTGCGAGAGCTACGTTCTGCGATCGCCCAACCCGCCGCAAACAAAATCGGTAGTAAGACCAAACGGTTTGGAAGCAGGAAACATAGGGGGCAAATGCTCGTCAACTTCCTCTAGAAAGAGGGGCTTTTGCTGATGAACTTTTTCTTTGGTCTTACTGATAAGACCCTCGGCGAAAGTGGACGTGGCAAAACTTCGATTCTATGACCAAAAATGAGATTGATTTCATTATGACGGACAAGAAGTGTATATTTAGAGCTGTCTCAGTGATCAGGATCACTAGATTCAACACCGGGAAGTGATCACCGACTGGTCAAGTCTTTTCATCGCCCATATCCCAAAACCTAAAGACGAAAGTTTTTATGGGTGAGGACATAAAGAGGCGGGCTCCCGGTGCAGACAAACCGGTACGGGTTATTACTTACCTATTATTACTTACGGAGCCGAGACGTGGACACTGACGGTGCGATTGGGAGTGGGCTATGTTCGGAGTCTATCTGAAGAATCGAATTCGAATTTAAGTCATCCGTCAGAGTACCAAAGTTATCGACATAGCTTGAAAGATTAGCAAGCTGAAGTGGCAGTGAGCTGGTCACGTCTGTCGTAGAACCGATAATCGTTGTGGTAGACGTGTTTAAGAGTGGAGTGGAGACCACACCTCGGTAAATGTAGTGTAGGGAGGGGGCCCTAGGTGGAGCGACAATACAAGCAAGCTGGCTGGCAGAGGTAGGAAACAAAGAGCTAAAGATCGAGCTCAGTGGCGTGCTATAGGTGAGACAGGCTGATCATGATGATTTTGTAGAGGCCGAGTTCCTTTGTTATCTCTTTTGAGGTCTTCTGTCTGTTCATCTGTCAAGACCCTTTATCTCTGGAATGCGTAAAGGTATCAAGTTGAAACTTATACTAAATATTTGGGTTTACAGTATCTTTTGAATGTGAAAAAATCAAACTTGTAAGTCAACGCGATCCAAAGATATGACCGCTTATGTTGCATATTTTGCGATTTCAAAAGCGAATCAAAACCTAAAGGCTACTTCCCGTTCCCCTAGAATAATGAAATTTGGCATAAAGCAAGTTCTTGAAGCACTTATGTAAGAATAAAACCGCAAATATGTAGTGTTATAACTAAAAAAAAGTTAATTTACAAACTTATTATTTGTAGTTGATGCAATACATTTTGCATGGATCGATCTACAAAATTAATTTTGTCCTTTAACCTAGTCTGCGAAGTTGGTACGGAAGCGATTGACTCGCCCACCGAGATTTCAACTGGTCAGGTTTAAAAAAAAAATTAAAACCAACGTCAACCTTTTATTCATAGATATGTTTGCAGATGTTCTGGTAGGATCGATGACCATATAACACCGACTCGTGTTGGCTACAGAACTGACTCGTCATTTTTAAATACGTCTTTGGATTCCAATAAACGATATAACTCTTTTAATACTAAACTTGAATCTGGTTTACTATAAGTATCTATATCGTAATTGTCTTCAAAACAGGTTTAGTTACTTTTTTACTAGCTAGATCGCCATTGAAGAAAATATCGAAATTTCGTAACTTGGGGTATCAATTTCGAAATTATAAAACATGCAAATATGGTCCGAAATTTAGAAATTATGAAGTTTCGAAATTTCGAAATGCATGCCCTCATATCGAACTGTCAAGTCATTGTTGGGCTAATTGAGTTACCACAGACGGTGAAAATAACAAGGGCTTTCAATAACAAGCAATATTATTTAAAATTAAGCAGCTAGATTTTTCGATAAATGAAACAATGATAATCATATAGGTAGTTTCTCTGGCAAGATTTAAGTTTAACTTTTTTTTAAGTATAATTAGTAAAAATGTAACTCTCTGTCGTATTAGGTATTTAGGTATAGTTATCGTTATTACCTTTAGATTTATTATGTCTCTATGGTCTCTAGAAAAACTACAAAGATACAGGTTTTATTACACACATGACAAAAATAAATATCTAAAAATTAAAACGGTGGCCATTCGAAAATGGGGGATTGAGAACCCTATTATGACGGTAATTTTTCGATGTGCTGATCGTCACATCTCTCAAAATATGTCGCTAGTAGCTATCCAACCAAACAAACTATTATATATATGTGCATCGTTACTGTTTTGATATTACTGGCTTTGCTGCTGGTAACTTATTTAGCTACATATATACTGGGGGAACTGTCTCCTTACATAGCTCGTCAATTATCGAGTGCGGTTGAGACCTTGACAAGGTGTGGTCGCGTTTCGCGTGCTTAAAAATCGAACCCTGACATCTCACACAAAAAAAATATATACGGTCGAATTGAGAAACCTCCTCCTTTTTTTGAAGTCGGTTAAAATCACCCATATTAGGTGAACAATTAGTGCCTATGTGGAGTGCGCGCTTCCTCGTAATTTGCAAAAACAATTCGCAAAACCGGTGACGGTGAGTCATCAGCTAGCCCCACCGCGGTCTGGGAAAACGAGACGGACTGAGAATTTTAAATATTTCGACTCACTCGCACACCCACTGGACGAGCCGTGCCGACGCGCTATCAGCAGCGACGCGAACGGTCTACGAGTGCTACGGCTACGCGACAGAACATCTACCAATTACAGCGTGCTACAAAGTTCTACAGCGCATAACCGCGGCCACAGCGAATTCATAGTACTACACACGCCGATAATATTACCGTTGTATCTTTTCTATGCTATTGTAATAACTTACTGCAAGCTTGCAAGATGGTGAATTGCTGCGCGGCGTGCACAAAATACATTCGGTCCATTGTATCCAGTGTTCGATGCTCAAAATGTGACTCGTATTACCACCTGGTATGTGTAAACATAGCCGGCAGAAAGGTCACGGAGGACCTCAAAACTAACTGGGTGTGTCCCGCGTGTATTTGTAAAGAGCCTAGGAAAGATAATTCAAATACACCGGTACGTGCATCCATCCAGCCGACGACCGTCACGAGCGGCATCGAGCCTCTGTCTGCGCTGCCACGCAACCTTACCGCGGGCCAGATATCACCGGCCGTGACAAGTCCGACCGTCGGCAGCATCACTCAGCATGATGATGAGCCGTTAATAATTGCGTCGGAAATCAGGCTACTTCGGGGTGACATAGGGGAAATGAAGTCCCACATGATATCGCTAACTGATCACATAAAACAATGTTTCACACGACTCGACGAGAATGAGAAAAACTGGACAACAGTGAAACTAGACTACGTCAACTGGAGCAACGCAAAAGTGAGACTTTCATGAGCCGTAATAAAGTAAAAGAACTGCAACACGAGCTTAGCGTACGAGCCCAAGCTAGTCTCAGAAACGAGATAGAAATCTCGGGACTAAACGAATCTCCAGAGGAAAGTCCGATGCATTTTGTACGGGTGATCGCGCAAAATATTGGTGCAGATCTCGACAACAACGACATCGATTACGCGACCCGCGTCGGGCCACGCAGCCGCGACGCCGACGGAGATAGCTCAGAAAATGCTTCCAAACGCGCCCCCCAGGCCCCTCGTCGTTCACTTTCTGCGACGTCATGACCGAGACATGTTTCTGCAGTCGAGTAGAAAGAGGCGTAATCTACTGTGCTCGGACATCGGGGTGTCAGGAGCCCCACGAAATATTTTTACGAACGAGCGCCTCACCTTCGAAAACCGGCAATTATTTCGATCAGCCCGCCTGTACGCGAAATCAGCTGGATACAGATTTTGTTGGGTAAGAAATGGCACAATATATGTTCGGAAGCAGGATGGAAACCCCGCCATTCCTATTAAGACAACCGACGACCTGCAGCAGCAGTTCCCAGAACCGTCAAACTGAAACCAGCACAAAGCCGACAACAACCGGAACCATCCCCTTTGTTTTCTATTCAATTAGGCTAAGAATATTTTTTCTCTTTCTTTCGTTATATCTATCTATACTATGTACAGCAAAAAACAACAAATTTAAATCAACTCAACAAATATCACACACTCACAACAAACCGCTTCTCATACACTCAACTGCAAAATACACACACAAGTCAGCAAAACATATATACACACAATCAAACACCACACATGTGCTACTTAACATACTAAAGCTTGCATCCATTATTTCTAGTCTAAGTATGACAACCCGGATGCCGACCGTCTCCTCATCCATTTCCTTGCATTATCAGTATGGCTTTACTTAGCATACTGGAGGACATCGAAGAAACCGTACGAATTGAATGTCATACTATTACGTCAGCTGATTTGTGCAAGAACTTTTTTGCCAACTCCATCTACAATTTTAAAATAATATGCCTAAACATCAGAAGTCTACAACGGAATTTCGATGATTTTTGCGTCACATTAAATCGTATAAATATCGATCTGGACCTGATAGTTTTATCCGAATGCTGGCTACAGGAAGGGAAAATAATAAATACATTACCTGGTTATAGCATTTTCCGCTCTTTAACCCAGAAGAACAAAAGCGGTGGCGTTGTAATATACGTAAAAGACATTTATAAGGTAACCATACTCTCGCCCGATGTTAAAGATGCAGATTCAGTACTAATAACCATAGATAATAAAATAGCTGTTGTAGGGATATACCGGTCCCCATCAACTACCGACATTGAACCCTTTCTATGCTCTCTTGACCCATTGATCACCAGTTTAAACTGCTACTCATCAATTGCTATTGTTGGAGACTTGAACATAGATATCTGTAACGACAATAATAGCTTTGCGAGCGAATACCTCCATCTAATGGCTTCACACGGACTGCTACCGGCCATATCAAAGCCAGCTCGTGGGCTCGCTTGCCTCGACCATATATTTATTAAAACCGCGTCAAATTCAGTTGGTCTAGTTTGCAACTCCTGCATTACCGATCACGATATAACTATGGCTGGAATAAATTGGTCAAAACAAGCTTCCGGAATCTCCAACTACACCTTAAAAACTGATACTGACGCTGCTGTAAAAGACATAGTGCAGACGGACTGGTCCAACGTGCTTAATGAGTCTTGTGTGGATATAGCTGCATCCCTATTTAGCCACACTCTGACAGATGCAGTAAGCAGACACACACGCAAAGTTAAAATTGGTCGCAAATGGGTCACGATGAAGTCATGGATAATACCAGGACTATTACGATGCATGCGGCATCGAGACAAACTTCACATGGACACTAGATCACATCCAGATCCAGACTACACGCGCCGCAAAGTCTATACCAGATACAGAAACTATTGTAATAAACTGACTAAAAAACTTAAAAACGAATACTACTCCAAGAAAATTGATGACACCAAACATGACTCGAAACTACTTTGAAAGACAATTAAGACGATCTGTGACTTGAAAAGAACAACTATTGACACATCTGACTTACTAAACTACCACACTGACGCCAATCACACTCTTTTTAGCTCCAACGAATATTTTGTCTCAGTCGGTAAGCAATTAGCTGACAACATCTTACTCAAGCTGAGCCTAACTCAGAACCATCTCATTACTGCTTATAGACCAAACCGTCCTACCCTAATTAGTAATTCTCTCTTCCTACATCCAACGGATCCTTTAGAAGTGAAGAGAATTATTTCCGAACTTAAAATGGACAGTGCTCCTGGCCCTGACAGAATCACGGTACCTCTTCCTAAACACTCAAGCGAATCTATTACAATCCCGTTAACTCACATCATTAATCTAAGTTTATCCTCTGGCGTCTTCCCAAGTAACAGGAAAACTGCTGCAATTTCCCCAATTTTTAAATGCGGTGACAAAAAGCTCCCTAAAAACTATAGACTAATAGCACTTTTGAACATTGTTTCAAAAGTACTCGAAAAAGTTGTTAACAAGCGATTGGTTTCTTTTTTGGAGGATAATAAAATAATATCTCCGAGACAATTCGGTTTCCGCATTGGTAGGTCGACCGAAGACGCTGTAACGCTTCTCGCTAACTTAGTAGCACAACACATTGAAAATGGAAATAACTGCATTGCTGTTTTTCTTGATCTAGCTAAAGCGTTCGACACCGTCTCGGTCGGCCTACTACTAAAGAAGCTGGAAACCTCGGGCATTAGAGGTGTCGCTCTTGACTGGTTTCGCAGCTATCTAACGGGCTGAAAGCAGTTTATTAAAGTTGGCTCTCACTCTAGTTCTCCCCTCCCCATCCCCTTCGGCGTCCCGCAGGGAAGTATAATCGGTCCGACACTATTTAACTTGTACATCAATGATATTGTAAGCTTAACACTCAATAAGGCAGAAATCATAACCTACGCTGACGACACAGTAATCATTTTCCATGACACCAGCTGGGACAAAGTATTCCGAAGCGCGGAACAAGGACTTACTATATATATATATATATATATATATATATATATATATATATATATATATATATATATATATATATATATATATATATATATATATATATCTATATCTATATATACAAGAATCATTAGATAACAATCTTCTGACACTAAACATCGCCAAAACGAAATACCTCGCATTCTCAAAAACTAGTGCCTCAAGCTCACCGAACTTTACCCTAAAAATTCACTCATGCCAAAACAAAACTACCTGTTCATGTCTTGCTTTAGATAGAGTTAAAAACATCAGATACCTAGGCACTATCATTGATGAAAACCTTGCATTCAAAGAGCAAATTCTTAATTTATCCGGCCGCGTAAGAAAACTAATATTTGTAATGAAGAAATTACGAGACTGCGCACCTTTCGAAATACTAAGAGACATCTACATAGCTTTGTGTCAATCGATCATCCAATACTGCATTTCCATTTGTGGCAGCGCAGGAAAAACAACCTTCATTATTCTAGAAAGAGCCCAACGTGCTCTCCTTAAAGTCATCTTAAAAAAGCGTTTTCGCTATCCCACAACTTGTCTATATAATGAATTTAATGTGCTTAGCGTCCGAAAACTCTTTATTTTAAATGCCACTATTAAAGCTCACAAATGCTTTCTTAACCGTCCGGACCATAATAGTCTGCTGGCTAGACGTACCTTCCGCGTACCTCTTCCTCAAGCTACTTGCCTTCTAACCAGAAGAAGTCCTGCTTTTGCTCACATCAGCACTTATAATAATGTGTGTAAATTCTGTGACATAAAAGACTGCAGGGTGTCTAGTATTAAGAATATAGTGACAGTCTTTCACTATATTCTTAATACTAGACACCCTTCCATTTGTCTTATGAAGAAGCCGAAGACATTGTAAGCAGCAACATTTTGTAAATTGCACAACCATTCTCTCTTCCAAAAGCACACCCCCATACACACACACACACACACACACACACACACACACACACACACACGCACCGCACGCACGCATGCACGCACACAAAACTCAATTTTTATAAAACGTCATAATTTATTCGAAATATAACTTTTCAGTATCAACTTACCTAAGAATAAAGTAACAACTTGCGATAAATACATACTTCGTAATATTATATAAATATCACGGTAACTTAAGTCTCAGACTCAGTCCCTCTGTCTCTGCACGCAATTTTGTCTAAAAACGTATATACTGTTACGCACTCTGAGTCCCAAGACACAGGCCTCTCGCCTAGTTTGGGCCTCGCAGAATAATCTCCCTGACACTGTAATGGAATACGCTGTTTTATTCTTAAGTGCATTATGATGTTATAAGGTACGTTTTTTGGAAATAAATGTTTTTATTATTATTTATTTATTTTTATTAATTAGGGAACGAGACGCAGAGCCACAGTTTTACAATAATACAGTTGAGAATCGCCTTTGATGTTGGACGACACCGTCGCGCGAGTGCGTAGTACTTACGCTATCAGCCGCAAATGTGCAAGGGTAGTCAAAAAAAAAATCTACGAGCGTACTAATATAAAGCGACATAAAATATTATTGATTTGATAAGTACATATATGATTGTAAAACTATGACTCTGGTTCACACAAGATCATAGCGACGTGATGCGTATGTACTTACAAACCTTAGTTTAAATCTAATACTATAAGAATCTTTGTCCTGACATACTGACTGACTGACTGACAGACAACGCACAGCCTAAACCGCTAGTCGTTGAGACTTGAAATTTTGAGGGTATATATTTTTTTTTTTTTTTTTTCTTTCTGTATTTATTAGGGACTTTTACCCAAAGGCATGCCAGCCCCATCATACCCTAAACATAACAACCTACTTATAAACTATGGTGCTTAACAATGTCGAACAGAAACCTAGCCGCATCACACGCAGGTGATGCTAAAATGTTAATATATATACCCATGTCATTTGTATTAATTTTAAATTTTCTTAAGAGTAATGCGCGTTCATTTGCTCCTTTTGTACATTCCATAATTATATGATGGATATCCTCAACAGTCCCACAACTTTCACAGTTTGGAGAATCAGTTATTTTCATCATATGAGTGAATTTCCTACATGGGTAATGCCCCGACCGTAATCGATGTGCTAGCACACAATCAGTTCTGGACAACTGGCCCGTACCCAACCATGGTATACGAGGAGGCTGACATTGAATTGTTTTATACCAAATTCCCTTTTCCCGACTTCTCTCATCAAAATATTCCTTAAATTTACTATGACAAATTTCTTTACACTTTGGCAAAAATTCCGAATAATTAGGTTTTATAAAATATGTACTACCCTGCGTAAATGCTAATTTAGCTAATCTGTCAGCCTACTCATTTCCATCAATACCGATATGAGATGGAACCCATTGCAATTTCAATTTTATTCCTTTAGCAATCATATTAGCGATGGTTTTAATAATTACATATGCTACCGATATACCTCTGCTATGACCAGAGGCGCATCGAGCTATATGCTGCAAAGAGCTTTTGCTGTCTGTGAAAATTACTACAGGACTACTAATATTAGAACTACAAATACTACTCTCAATATAAATCAAAGCCTCCGAAATTGCAATGAGCTCTAAGGTCATTATGGAAACGTCAGCATCCGTCCTATACATATACTGTTTGTCATCCATTAAATCGTAAAATGCCATCCCTTTATTATCCAGACTTTTAGATCCATCTGTAAATATCTTATGCCAGTTTCTATACTTATTATGTAATTCTTTTAAGACGTCATATTTCAGAAAATTTACATTGTAACTACTTTTTGGTCCTGCAACGCATTCTAAACTGTCTTCAATAATTTTATTTATCTCAAAATATGTAATCCAGAAGTCCAATTTAAACAAATCCATTGGGTTCGATGTAAACATTTTAAAATTTTTGCAAATGTTGGATGGTTCTAGCAACAACGGTTTACTTTTTCTCTGCCAATACTGATTGTTTGTTAAATTATTAAGTTTTCCAATTTCAGTAACGGTAACATTATTTGTCCAAGAGTTAATTTTTAAAATATATTTAAAAGTTAGGTATAGTCTTCTAATATACAGCGGTGTTATACACAGTTCACTTTCCATAACGTGTATGGGTGTAGATTTTATAAAGCCCCCTATGATTCTTAAAGCTCGGTTTTGCAACCTATCCAATTTTTCCAAATGCACTTTAGCACAATTTCCATACAAAAAACATCCAAAATCTATTCGGCTTCGTATTACAGAGATATATAGGGTTCTTAAGTGTTTGGGATGAACTCCCCACTGAGACCCACATAATACTCTCAAGACATTCAGAAATTTTGACGTTTTCTCTACTATTTTGTCAATATGTTTTTTCCATAGCAGTGATCTGTCTATCCATAGTCCCAAATATCTAATATTTTCAACTAATTCGATTCTATTTTTATTAACTGTCAAATTAATTTTATTCCTTCTTCGTCCTCTGTTAAATACACAAAATTTAGTTTTATCTGGCGATAGTTCTAGTCCTAAATTATCCATTGTTTCTACCATAATATTTAGAGCTGCTTGCAACTCATTTTGACAGTAAAAAATATCTCTGTTACTAATATAAAAGACAAAGTCATCAGCGTATTGTGCAAACTGAATGTTTATAATGTCCTGGCATACTTTATGAGTTATTATGTTAAATAATAACGGAGAAAGTGGATCTCCTTGGCAAAGCCCTCTATTTGCCCACCTCGCATAGCATATTTGTCCATCAGCATTTTTAATAGAAAAACATCTCTCGCTTAAGAATTCCCATAAATAATTGCAGATTTTATAACCAACGTCTAAGTCATTTAGTATCGATATTAACTTGTCAATAAGCACATTATTATAGGCGTTTTCAATGTCCAAAAAACAAGCAACCGTAGAAATGTTATGTGTTAGTCCTATTTGAATATGAGTTATTAAATATGGGGTATATTAGTAGGTAGGAGGTAGGTAGGAGGGTATATTTGTCTTAGTACGTAGGAGTGTACTAAGAAATGATTTTTCAAAATTCACCCCTTAAGGGGAACCCTTTTAAAATTTAAAAACTATGACGGATGACATGGAGAAGAGTCTGGAAAAAGAAATGGAGGAATAATGATAAAAATCAAGTCCAATATATTATACAAAAATAATATAAATAAAAGTGAGCAATGCCGGTGTACTACGGAGGTTATATTGGCGGGGCCCATAGCGGGGGCTACTGCATTTACTCGTTTGATGGTTGCCCTCCCCACCACTGGTGGTTGCTGTGGTTGCGGCGGTTGCGGTTGCTAAGCCTGGGAAGGCAAGTCCTGAATTATAGCAAATGCCTGCTGCAATGATGATAACTCTAATTTGGCATGATTTATATTCGTCCAAGTCTTATTAAACTGTTATACTTACCGATGTTTCCAAAATGCTGTAATACTACATCAAATGATTGTTGACGGGGATTCTCACCTTGACCAAGGACTTTGCTGATTCATACCAGGAAAGGATAATGGAGTAATGGACCCGAAGTGCGGTGATAGTTTTATGTTTAAGTTAAGTACCGTAGATTTTTGTAGAATCTATAGGAATATAAATGTTATAACCCGTCTCCTGTAGTTTATCTTGTCTAGGTTCCTCCTGCAGGGGTTCCGTTACGTTACAACTATTATCCACCAATAAAACTCGTAACTAAAACTGGCTCGTGCATTAACACGTTCACGGCGTCCCTCGTGCGATCCCACAAACTAAGCGAGATTGTGGGACGTGGTCCGCGCCGCCCGCTACCCCGGGAGTACCCCGCCGTTGCTCTGCGCAAGTACATTCGATTCCAAACTGTATGATTGTAACACTGTGGCAGAGCTGAATGATTGTCCGATGTGTTTGTGTCGTCTGGCTCGCGGCCAACGTCGACTTTTTGTTTTTGTTTACATTTATTGTTTAAGTAAAACGATGTGCTTACTGACACAGCCTTTTTTTTTAATAAGAAAAGGACAGTCTAAAAAAAGTATTCCATAGACAAGATATCATTAAGCTAAAAAATTATACCATAGACCAACTTGATGTATTTATAATTACAAAGCTACTTTTATATTGCCAGCGCAATGGCGCTAGTGTTTATATAATAATACAATAAAATAGGATTTCGATATAAATAATAACACCCCCACTATATCGAAATACATAACCAGAAAAATATATATAGGTATAAAAGCAAAACTAAATTTTAAGGAGTCCCAAAATCTCCATGAATTTATAATGTTTTGCTCTGGGCAAACCTTTTGTCAATAAATCAGCAGGCATCTCAGAAGTCCCCACATATTTAGTTTCAACAATCTCATTATCAACGACTTCTTTTATAAAATTGTAACGCACATCTATGTGTTTGGACCTCTTGTATGACTGATGACTATTGGCAAGTTTTAAAGCACTTTGGCTATCATTAAACAATATTACTTTATTACAAAATCCAACTATTTCTATTTCTTGTCTACGCAAATGTATGGCCTCTCGACACGCTTCCGATAAAGCCATGTATTCCGCTTCACAGCTACTCAACGCTACTGTGCGTTGTTTTCTACTCTCCCAGGAAATAGCAGACCCACTTTTAAAAAAACAAAAACCAGTATATGACCGTCTATCTGACATGTCACTTGCCCAGTTGGCGTCTACATAACCGACCAAATCTGCTGTTCCTTGGCACTCTTTTAGCATAAGAAAAATGAACATCTGAATAGTAATTATTGAACTGAGATAAGTAACTGACAGAATATGCTATGTCTGGCCTAGTCAACACTGCAAGGTACATTAAACACCCTATTAACCGTTGATATGGAATATTATCTTTACACACACTAGATTTTTCAATATTCAATTTACATTCAATAGGTGTTTCTGCTGTGTGACAGTCTGACTTGTTAAACTTGTGCATCAATTGCTCTATATACTGTTCCTGATCAAGGGTAGCAACAAAGTTTTTTCTATCAACATTAACTCGCATGCCTAGGTACTGTTTGACATCACCAAGATTTTTTATTTTAAATTTAGCATTTAAAGCTTCAATTAACTTATCAGTTTCAGACTTCACATTTGAAAAAATAAGGAAATCGTCGACATAAAGACCAACTATTACCTTTCTATTATTTTGACAATCTTTTAAGAATACACAAGGCTCAACTTTACTCTTGACGTAGCCTAAATTACATAACGTTTCATTTACTCTATCATACCAGGCAAGAGAAGCCTGTTTTAGGCCATAAATAGCCTTTTTTAATCTAAGAACCTTGTTACAATTAACACTAGGAAAACATTCAGGTAACTGCATAAATATGGTCTCTTTTAAATGACCATTGAGAAATGCTGTAGTGACGTCCAGGTGAGTGATGTCCATATTTAACTGTACACTCAATGCAAATAGATAACGCAAAGTTGAATGTCTTATAACAGGAGAAAAAGTCTCATAATAATCCACACCAGGTCTTTGTGTAAATCCTTTCGCAACTAATCGAGCACGATATCTCACTTGTTCGTCACAGTATTTCTTTTTAAGTACCCACTTGCACTTCACTACCATACCTGCACTTGGAGCATCTACTAACTCCCATGCATCATTTTCACTAAAACACTTCAGTTCTTCCCTAATTGCACTTAACCACAGCTCTTTCTCCGGTCCTACCAATGCTTCCTGTACTGTCAGATCACCAGCATCGTTAGCATCATCCCATGCCTTCACATTAGGGTCAGCACACATGTTTAAATATCCATATCGCTCTGGTTTCTGCCGCAACCTGACAGGTTTTTCATCATGCTCCGATTCTCCTGATCCAGATGATGAAACACTTTCATACTCACTGGGTATATATGTCACATCAGACTTGTCAATATAAGTTTCATCCACATTATCTTCCAAGTCTCCCGAAGATATGTCCCCCACTGAACCAAGACTCTCTTCATTACATTCTTTGTTTTCTGTGACAGGTATAGATACTTCTTCCATTATAATAACGTCTCTACTAGTACTGACCTTTTTAGTGATGGGACAATAAACTCTATACCCTTTTATGTCTTCTGGGTAGCCCACAAGTATCTTTTTCTCTGACTTTTTGTCCCATTTTAGGCGCTTTTCCTTCGCCACATGCACCATCACACGACTGCCAAACATTCTTAAATGACCTATGTCTGGCTTACGTCCTGACCAAATCTCATAAGGAGTTGTAGGGTAGCTCTATGGTTTAGCCCTACTACGATGGAGGCGAAAGTATAAACTGAATTTGAATATAAAATACTTGGTTTAATGCATAGACATTACCGTAGCCTAGCGCACATCCGACTGCCCATTCCCGTGGGGGCGCGGGAGGTGCAGACGGCTTAGGTAATCTGATACTCTAATACATATACAAATATTGCTACTATGTCGCTACATACAACCCCCTTCTATCAAAAAAATTAAATTATTACTAAACTGAACTGCTCGCAAAAGAATGACTTGTTCCGATAGTAAACACGATGACGTTACTAGTAAACTGCGGCGGTGGCGGGCTGCGGCGTGGTTACTGCGACCTGTGGTGTCTGCACCGGCTGCTGCACGTACGAGATGGGCGGTGTTGGACTCGTCACACCCATCTGCCTCCGTAACCATCCTTTCGCGCGGCTACGGCAAGTTCTCCAGGCCACGTACAGGAATATCACGGCCAGCAGAGCCATGATAGTACTTAGCATCAGATTTTGATGTGCGTCGCTCTGTGCTTCGACCACGCTGCCCGTCTGAGCTACGACGATCTCTTCTTTACTGTACGACTTTCCCATTATAGGATCTACTTGTAGTCTGGTTGCAGGGAAAAAGTTGACTAGATAGCTCAATTAATTGCCGATCATTTTATACCTAAATTTTCGGTTAAATAAATGATCAAACATAAAAAGGAAAACGAGCCATGTCATTCCAATGCAAATACAGTCAGAACAAAGTTCAACACTTAGCATAGTTGCAAAATTATGTTATACGCGACAGTGCTATAGTTATGTAGGCTAACTTATAAATTACTCAATCGTACTGTTGACGATAACAAACGTTCAAGTAAGCTAAATCATAACAATAAGCTTAATCTATCTAAGTACATTATCTATATTTATTTTCGTTATATACCTTACTATGGTCAACGAACACATAAATAAAATTAAACCATGAAACAAAAAGGTTGTAAAACGTAGTAACTATGTAAAATATTTGTATAAAGAAATTGTATATCTAACTCTATATAATGTCTAGTAAATAAAATATATAAAAAAAATAACACGTAACAAAAAATAAAGGTAATGTATGTAATACAATTCAAAAACTAAAAATGAACGTAACGTATAGGTTTCCTAATAACGCGACCACTTCGCGTAGTCTTGGGTGCATCCATACCAGTACCTGCTGTACCGTTACCACTATCCAGCGGTACAGAGTTTGTGAAACTTCTCTGCGGTATGGTATTGGTAGACGCATCGAACCGATCATCTGCATCGTGATCTAGTGGTGCAGAGCATGGAATGCTTCTCTGTGCATCGGTTTCGTCTGCCAAGAGATATGCTGGTTTAAGACGGTCGATGGAAATTCGAACTTGCCTATCGTTCACATGTACTACGAAAACTTTATCACCTCTTTTTATGACACGGAACGGGCCGTTGTATGTCGGTTGAAAAGGTTTTCGTACTGCATCATTCCTTACAAAAACGAAATTGCTAGACTTCAAATCGGGGTGAACAAATACTTCACGTGGGTTGTGGTGCGACCTTGGTACGGATTTAAACTTTTTGATTGTACTCTTAATCTTTTCGACTAAAGTCTCAGGGCCACACGCATTCTGAGTATTCGAGCTATCGAAAAAATCACAAGGAAGTCGAAGAACCTGTCCGTACACCATTTCAGCTGGACTTACGCCGCTGTCGATTTTTATGGCTGCACGTAAGCCTAACATAGCTGTGGGTAACTCGTCAACCCAAGATGTTGAATTTAATCTAGCCGTGATGGCGACCTTGAAAGAACGGTGCCACCTCTCCACTGCCCTGTTGCTCTGAGGGTGATAGGGGGTGGTACGTAACTTGTCAACCCCTAATAACCTCAATAATCGAGTGAATAGTGAGCTCTCAAACTGTCGT
Source organism: Cabera pusaria (assembly GCA_954871355.1). Taxonomy (NCBI): domain Eukaryota; kingdom Metazoa; phylum Arthropoda; class Insecta; order Lepidoptera; family Geometridae; genus Cabera; species Cabera pusaria. The sequence continues at coordinate 27,578,877 of OX940896.1, forward strand.
CCTTGGTCGGTTGTGAGTCTGACAGGACAACCGAAACGAGTGATCCACCCCTCATATATTACTTTGGCTACAGTATCCGCGGTCATGTCGACGATAGGAAATGCTTCCGGCCATTTAGTACACCTATCTATAATCGTAAGGCAATATTTAAAACCTTGTTCAGATGGCGGCAGTGGACCAAGTAAATCAACGTGTACGTGGTCAAAACGTCCACAGTTTTCAAAATTTTGCAATTGGGAAACTGTGTGACGTTGCACTTTCGCACGCTGACACTGCACACAAGTTTTGGCCCATACACTGATATCGCGGTTCATACTCGGCCAAAAGAATTTTCGACAAATCATCTTTCGCGTTACACGGATGCCGGGATGACTTAAGTCGTGAATAGCATTAAATGCGACGCGTCGAAAAGTCTCTGGTAAGTATGGTCTCGCTGTTTTAGTTGTAAAATCACAATACACCTCTTTATTACAGTCGGGTAAATAAATGCATTTCAATCGCTGCACGTCGTCACCTGACACCTGTGTGACGTACGGGTCTTGCGATTGCGCTTCTGCTAACGCTGTGTAATCAAAAGTCGTCGGGCACGATATCGTTTCTATACGTGATAAAGCGTCGGCTACAATATTGTCAGTACCAGTTATGTGTCTTATGTCGGTCGTAAATTCACTGATGAACATAAGTTGTCGTGTTCGTCGAGGAGTCTCTTTGTCAGTACCTACCTTAGTAAATGCATATACTAGCGGTTTATGGTCGGTATAAATTGTCAACGGTCGGCCCTCGTGTAAATTTCGAAAATGTTTCAAAGACATAAAAATCGCTAAGAGTTCGCGGTCATACGTCGAATACTTTTGTTGCACTGTAGACAGAGCCTTAGAAAAATATCCAAGCGGCTTCCAGGTATTATCAACATATTGTTGCAACACTGCACCTAGGCAAGTATTCGAGGCATCGCACATAAGTGCAAGCGGTGCATTTACCAACGGATGGAACAATGTACATGCGCTTTGTAAGCTATCTTTACATTGCTCGAATGCTCTATTTGCGTTGTCGGTCCATTCGATTTTAGATTTATCTTTACGTTTAGCCCCGTGTAAGTATTTGTTCAACTCGGATTGATAAGATGCGGCTTTTGGAAGATGACTGCGATAAAAGTTAACCATTCCCAAAAATCTGCGTAGATCTTCGACAGTTTCTGGTTTTGGGAATGCTTTAATTGTCTGTACTCTATCTTCCAAAGGTCGTATACCTTCCTTCGATACATTATAACCTAGGAAATCCAGTTGGTCTTTACCGAAACAACACTTAGAAATATTGATGGATATTCCATACTTATTGAATCGCTCGAAAACCAATTCGAGATGTTTCCTATGTTCCGATGTACTAGAACTTGATATGATTACGTCATCGATGTAGGTATACAGGAAATCCAAACCTTCCAATACGGTGGTGTTCATGAATCTTTGGAAAGTTTGAGCTGCATTCCGTAAACCAAAACTCATTCGCGGGAAATGGTGTTATAATTGCAGTCTTCTCGACGTCGTCCGGCGCGACCTCTATATTGTGGTACGCTCGGTAAATGTCGATTTTACTATATATTTGCTTACCTCCAAGCAAGTAGGTAAAGTCCTGTAGGCGTGGGATGGGGTACCTGTCCGGTTTGGTGACGGCGTTGAGACGACGATAGTCACCAACCGGCCGAATATCGCCGTTCTTCTTGGGCACAACGTGTAGCGGGCTCGCCCAAGGCGACTTCGACGGTCGACATATGCCCAGCTCCTGCATTACTCGGAACTCTTCTTTAACCTTGTTGTATCGAGCCGGCGGTAGCGGCCGGGCTCGTGCGAACACGGGAGGTCCGGACGTTTCGATGTAATGGTAAACACCATGTCGTGTCGGCTCACGAAAAAATGCGGGCTTGGTAATGTCCGGGAACTTTTGTAGTATGTCAAAATACGGGTGTTCACTATCCACGGTGAGAATAGGTGGTTCGTTGTGAAACACTAAAGACGCAACTGCTTTTAATTCTGTGACTTTATCGATAAGTTTACGAGCACTAATGTCCACTAAAAGTTTGTAGTGTTCTAAAAAATCAGCTCCCAGTATGGGCTGTCTGACATCGGCAATAATAAATGTCCAGCGGAAAGGTCGGCGTAATCCAAAATTGAGCACTATAGTTCGCGTACCGTAAGTCTTTATCACTGTTCCATTCGCTGCATATAACTTGAAGTCAGTACTTGAGCTACTGCAATATAGTTTTTTTGTTGCCGGTAACACAGAAACGTTAGCTCCTGTGTCTACCAGGAAACGTAATCCTGAATTAACGTCGGTAACACACAGGCGGTGGGACGGTGATACTGTGCAGACATCCACCCCTGGCTGCACTGAACTTAGTTTCCCTGCTCCTTCTTGTCTTCCTTCCAAGCACACGGTTGAACACACTTATTGGCTCGTGTTTTGAATCTATAGTGGTAAAAACATAGCCAGTCCGGGCTGCGGGGAGTACGTCCAGAGCGCGAATTGCTGCGCGTTCGGGAGCTCGGACGCTGATAATTAGTGCGTTGCTGCGAACGGGACGCCCTTTCCATATTGTTAAGCCTTCCGCTTAACTTAGCTATTTCCGCCATTATCCCTTTTGCGTCTATTTGGGATATCTCTGCAACTTGTGATGGTCGAGTAGCTTCCAACACCTTGTCTGCAACTGTGGCTAAACCCTCAAGGTCGAGAGTGCTTGTCACTACCAAAACGGCTCGTGCCTCTTGTGGCAGATGACCTTCCCACAAGATACGAAGTGTCTCGTCCGGAATCTTGCCTCGAGCAAGATCTCGCATGTGACGCAGTAGTTGGGACGGCTTTTGATCGCCCAACTCCATCTCGGATTCTTCGTATATCTGAAGAAGTCGTGAGCGGAGCGCTTCAAACTTGTTGGTAGCTGGCGGGTCTATTAATAGGTCAGTGACTTGCTGGATAGCCTCTTTTGCCAACTTACTGATCACTATATTAAACTTTGCTTCGTCACCCATCTTCTGCGGTGCTAAAATCGCCTCTGTTCGGATAAACCAAACGCGCGGCTGGTCCGTCCAGAATTCAGGTATTTTCGAGCTGAGAGTTACTGCGGCTAAGCTGTCCTCCATCTTACCACCCGACGGACCGGCTACGGGCACGGGCACAGTTGTCGGAACTGGATTCATTTTAATTACTGTCCACTCAAATGTCCACTTTCACAATACGTTAATTTAGTGTAAACACACGTCGCGGTCACCACTGTAGGGTAGCTCTATGGTTTAGCCCTACTACGATGGAGGCGAAAGTAAAAACTGAATTTGAATATAAAATACTTGGTTTAATGCATAGACATTACCGTAGCCTAGCGCACATCCGACTGCCCATTCCCGTGGGGGCGCGGGAGGTGCAGACGGCTTAGGTAATCTGATACTCTAATACATATACAAATATTGCTACTATGTCGCTACAGAGTTTTATCATTCAGCACTGGAAGAACAGCACGATTATGCAGGTAGACAGCTGTATTTGATGCTTCAGCCCAAAATTCTTTGCTCAGCTTGGCATCAAATTTGTGTGATTGTACGATTAAAACGCTCCGCCAATCCATTTAGTTCTGGTGTGTAAGGATTCGACTTCTGGTGCAAAATGCCATTTTTCTTCAAATAATCATCAAAACTTCTGCAGCAAAATTCCTTTCCATTGTCACTACGAAGTGTTTTAATTTTCCTGTTCAACTGGTTCTCTACTTTGGCTTTATAATCCTGGAAATATTGAAATGCTTCACTTTTCTGCTTCATGAAATATATGTGGGTCATCCGACTGTAATCATCAATAAACAAAATGAAGTACCTGGAACCACCAATTGAAGTATTTTCCATAGGACCACATACATCGCTGTGAATTATACCCAACAATTCACTACTTCTTGAACCAGCATGTCCAAAGGGAAGGCGTGACTGTTTGCCTTCACAACAAACAATACATGACGACTGGGAAATGTCACTTTTCTTCTCCAGTTCCATATCACTCACTGCATCAGGCATCTTGTTTAAGTACATGCTGTTTACATGGCCTAATCTGCGATGCCATGTATCCACGTTCTCAATTTGTAAACACCATTTGTCAATGGCGCCATGGCCACCAACTGCTCATTTCTGTTATAAATGTTACATCGACTGGTAGTAAACACAACTTGGTTACCATTTTTAACCAATTGATTGACAGATAATAAGTTTGTGGTTCACTTTAGCACACACAACACTCCTTTGACAATCACGTCGTATTCACTGTCGTCAGTAACCGTAGCAATTTGCACATCACCCGAGCACTTCACGCTGAGCTTTTCTTCGTTAGCAACAACAATTTCTTTAATAGAATATTCGGTTGAGACATTTTTAATCCAATTTTCGTTTGAGGTTAAGTGGGCGCTCGCTCCTGAGTCAACATACCAATCATTTCTCGAAAAACTGCCATTCAAGAAAACTGCATTGAATGCGTTTGTCTGTTTACGTTCACTCGATTTAGTATTTGAAGAATCTTTGTCAACAGTACATTGATTCCGATAGTGTCCGATTTGTTTACATCTGTAACACCGCGGTATTTTCTTTGACTTTGACATTGACGTTGACGTTTGCGAATGTCCATTGTCTTTATTTCCGCCATGACCAGTGCTGCCAACCTTGTTTTTTCTAAAGCTTGCAAATGCCCCGTTAGCGTCGCCGCCATTGTTTTCATCCAAATCCATCAACTTAGATTTTATGGCGTCGGTGGTGATGGCGATCCCCGAATGCTCAATCGCCATTATCATTGGTGCATATATTTCGGTTAAACCAGCCAGCAAAAGACAGCCGATCCACTCATCACTAATTTGGAATCCCGTTCCACTTAGCTTTTGTCCTGTTTCCACTAGCTGTGTCACATAACTGGTCATAGAACTGCAATTTTCGAGACGAATCGAAATCAGATTTCTCAATAAACTGATGCGTCTAGTGAAACCGGAGTCGTCGAATAAAGCCTTGAGCTTGTTCCACAGCTGCAACGACGTTTTAACCTCCTTTATGTGCACGTACAAGCTCGAGTCGATAGTGAGAATCAATTTAGCCTTAGTCCTCGCATCATCAGCGGCTTCTGTGATCTTCCCGGTAACGGGTTTTATACAATGCTCTATGTTTTCCAAGATCAGAAAATTCTCCGCGGCGAAGCACCATTCCGTGTAATTTTCCCGCCCCTTCAGCTTCGGTACATTTACCAGATAGTTCGTCGACATGATATTTTAGGTTATCACTCGCGACCTACGCTAAAAACTGGGCTAAAACTGAAAAATTACGACTGTCCCTAATTACTAGCTAAATTGACACGCTGGGCTGGGCCCCATAACCTATTGTTTAAGTAAAACGATGTGCTTACTGACACAGCCTTTTTTTTTAATAAGAATAGGACAGTCTAAAAAAAGTATTTCATAGACAAGATATCATTAAGCTAAAAAATTATACCATAGACCAACTTGATGTGTTTATAATTACAAAGCTACTTTTATATTGCCAGCGCAATGGCGCTAGTGTTTATATAATAATACAATAAAATAGGATTTCGATATAAATAATAACAACATTTATGCCGAGGACCCGTCGGAGTAAAGATTAGTGGTAGCTAATTAGTAATATAATAATATATATAATAATAATAAATAATATAGGGCATAGATATTTATGTTTTAAGGTTTTCATGGTCACTGACAATATTATTAGAACTACTCACGGGATATTTACCATGTTTTTTATTAATTATGAGTTTCCGATATTTCGGCTCTGTTGCAAGCGCCATGATCACGGATGAACTGTAGATTGCGGGTTATTTTATTAGATTATTACTTCGACCCGCAATCTACAGTTCATCCGTGATCATGGCGCTTGCAACAGAGCCGAAATATCGGAAACTCATAATTAATAAAAAACATGGTAAATATCCCGTGAGTAGTTCTAATAACATAGATATTTATTCGACATTGGCGGTGTAATTTCATATACTCTTCGAGAAAACAACTCCGAATTATGCCTTTTAATAGATGAGTATATAGTCAATAGTCAGTTTACTTCGTTGATTAGATGTTTTTATTAAAAATTTATATTAAAGATTTAACACAATTTAATAAACGAATGAAACTAAAATATTAACTATGAATAATAATTAAAATAAAAACTATAAATAATAAATGGAATTTAGGTCGCTGTCTGCTGGTAGAGTACCCAAAAAGCTGGCGACATTACATGATGTATTAATAAGAACTGTAATGACAACCCGTATTAGTTTTAGTTTAGTTTATAAGATACTAACCATAATATAAGTACTCATTATTACTAACCATGGATTATAGTTGGCCGAAATAAAGATATTTGTATTTGTATTGTATTGTATTGTATTACCTCTTTGAATCGCGATACTAATGCGCTGCCCGAGGTACGCGCCAGCTCTTTGGTCGTGGGAGACATTGATTAGGCGTCTAGACAGCTCCTTAACAAAACCGCGTGCTTGTTGACGCCACGGGCCCATGGTTTCGACCCCAAACGGAAGAAAATCATAGTTGTCACCGATGCTTATATATTTTCTCCGTTTGAGAGCCTCTGCTGCGTCTGCAGCTGCTCCTGCCGTCCGTGAAGTATTATGAAGATGGGAAACTGCCAATGAGTCGACGCACGTCGCATCCCATACTAGCGGCTTCCCACGACACGAAGGAACCAACGTTATGCCGTCAGGCCTCTTACCATCGTCTCGTGTGATACCATTTGGCTCTTAAATAGCCGGCACGTTGACGGTGGCAAGAGCCCAACGGTTGACGTCATTCAGTGAGGCGTGTCGAGAAAGCCGTTCCGCACTGCGACGACATGAAAGACCGTGGTGACCTGGTCACCGCAGCGACAGAGATGCGGTTCTCTTATGGGGATGCCCAGACGCAGTCACACCGCTATACAAAAACTGTTGTTATCCAGGAAAGTACCTATATTGGACGAAGGTAACGCCTGCAACCAATATACCAACCTTCGTTGCTCGATCTATATGTTTCGGAAAATATAAAGATATTACTTACAAACCCCATTATTATTATTATTAATAACTAATTTAAGAGTTTAAAAACTAATACAAACTACTTCAAATGCCTCCCAAGTCAGTTTTAGTAGCAAATATATTTTTATCGCCATATCTCTGGAGATACTTATCAAATCTGCATAAAATTAAATTGGAACCACCTTGGAGATGCACCCTTTTAATGAGAAATAGAATCATTCAAATCGGTAAAAAAGAAAAAAAACATACAGACGAATTGAGAACCTTCTCCTTTTTGGAAGTCGATTGAAAGCGCGGGTACGTTATTATATGACCGTGCGCGTACTCTCTTATTTTGAGCACACACCTAATGAACGCGAATAAAGAAAGAGACAGAGCTACGCCTGTATAGATGCATCGGTTTATTCGCCTATCCGTTCGCTTGAGATGTGTACCTAACCGGCATCACACGGATGGTTGGTGATCTAGTATGTGTGTGTATTGATACAAACGTTCCGGAAGTTGATACACAGATATAGGTATATTATGATACATATTATAGGTTTTAATAGGTTTTATATACGTACAGAGAGCGAACAATTAATATAAAAACATAACTATTTGTTTAATGATGAGGAAACATTTGTTATTTTAAAAGTACAATTGTAGTAGGTATTGATACAAACGTTCCGTTGGGTATATGTTTTATATGCGTACATAGAGCAGGAACAAATAATGTAATAAATGAAACAAATACATAATGTAGTGTATAGACATTTATAGATGTAGGTAACTCTGTCGTCTCGAGAAGCGCCCGCGCGGGTTGCGGGGTTGGAAAGGAAGGAGCCTACCGACCGCCGCGGAGTGAAGACGTGTGCGCTTGCTGCGAGCCGATATCAGTGTGGTTTAGTTAGTTATCCTCCCCTAATATAAACCTATCATAGTGTACATTACATGTGGCGACGAGACAAACTGTAAGTATTTTAATGATTTTTACATTTAATAACAAAAGAAAAGGGTGGCAATATATTTGCAAAGTGTTTATATTAATATCCAACTGTAATAGTGTAATAAATAAAACTTACGAATCACAAAGGACTGGATATTCATTCATGCATGACAAACTAACTAAGCTCTTATCAAAGTGTTTAATATGTAGGTAACTATCCACCGGGTTTGTTTATAGATGGTTGTTTAATTAATAAAGCATTCGCTATCATTCGAGCATACTTCCCGCTAAGTTCAACAGATGGAGTTGTACGGAAAAATTGTGATGTTGAGAGATAAATGGACTGATCTTAGATGTTTCATTTCTAACGCGTAGCTTTCTACGCACCCTCTTTTTTGTACGCGATGTTTTAAAACAATATATTTGATACTAACACTAGTTTAAATAATGTATTAGTTTCAACAAAAACTAGATGATTTGTTCATTATAAATAACTTATTATTTTTATGTTTATCAGTCACTTCAAGGCACTCTATTTATATTCAGAGTTGAGTGAATATATAACAATTGTTTTATAATCCAAGTACAATATTTGCATTCACGTGTTTACCGACATGATTACTCTAGTTTACTTTGTTTTACACAAACACACATATTGATTTACATACGCTTTGACAAAGCTTGTTGTGTGTGATTTGATATTAGTACATCTAAACATATTATGTACACTTTTATTAATATTATAATTCAGATCGTATACAAAACAATACAACAATTTAGTAAAAAAAAAAAAAAAAAATTAAAAATTACTCCTTTGCGGTGGTGTAATGTTGTTTAATTAATTACGTATCTATTTGAGTTCGAGCCTCAATATTTATTACAATATATAGCTGTATGAGAAATTTAATAGTTAAAACTAATCACAGAGCTAGTAACTTTGCTTGATCGTGAGTCGCGTAAGTATTCTAGTGTTCGCGTTTTGTGGGTATCTAGGTTTCTTTGAGTGTGGGTATGGTGTCAGAGGAGTGACATACCTACATATTAGTCGATCATATCTACCTACTTATTCAATAAAATATGTCCTTCGATAATCACCGAAAGTATCGTGTGGTGATCGATTTTAATTACAGCTGGGCATTAAATTACGACTTGGCATTCAATTGCGACTGGGCATTCAATTGCGACTTAGCATTAAAATAGCGACTGAGCATTATATTGCAGTATGAGACCTTTATATAATAATAGCATTAAATTGCGGATATTTCGATGAAAACTTAGTGTACAACTTGCATTAAATTGCGGAGACCTATCGGTATAGCATTAAATTGCGGATATATCGATGAAAACTTTAGTGTACAACTTGCATTAAATTGCGGAGACCTATCGGTATAGCATTAAATTGCGGACATACCTACATGGCATTAAATTGCGGACATACCTACATGGCATTAAATTGCGGACATACCTACATGGCATTAAATTGCGGACATACCTACATAGCATTAAATTGCGATAGCGTGTTGAAAATCTACAAATATGCAACATAGTTACTTACCTTGTCAACAGGTAGCTCCAATGGCACAGTACACCTTAGAGAAGTTCGAATGTGAAGGGGAGGTTGGTTCAGTCTCTGTCCGTTGGGAAAGATGGAAAAGAAGTCTAAACATATACCTCGAGGGGGCAGGCATAGACACCGAGGCAAAGAAAAGAGCTAGTCTTTTGCATTTCGGTGGCCCCGAGTTACAAGAAATCTTCTACAACATCCCGGGGGCTAATGCAACTGAAGGCGAGCTTTTTAACATCGCGATCGAAAAACTAGACAACTACTTCGCACCTAAGCAGAGCAAAGTATATGAACGACATCTGTTTCGCCTCCTAAAACAGGAACAGGATGAGAAGTTTGAAAAATTCCTTGTCAGACTTCGACTACAGGCTAAGAAATGTCAGTTTGGTGAGAAAGAAGATGAACATATCATAGACCAAATAACTGAAAAGGGTAAGACGGAAGAACTCCGAAAGAAGATACTGAAAACAGGGGACAAGATCACTTTGGATGATATAGTTGCAGAAGCAAATGCACTGGAAGCCATTGATCGTCAGTTAGGAAACTTTGGTACAAAGCCTGTAGAAAGTCAATTAATCAACAGGGTAGGTACAGAGACACGGAAGGAGAAGCCAAAAAACAGATTTGAATGTAGTAGATGTGGAAGTCCCAGACATTTGGCCCGTGACAACAACTGCCCTACAAAAGGAAAGGCTTGCCTTAAATGTGGCATCTTAGGACACTTCAGAAATTAATGTCGGACTAGACAAACTCAGAAAAGGAGATGGGAAGGAGAAGAATCGAACAACCAAAGAATACAGAAGAAAGGCAAAACAACAAATAATATCAAAGAAACAGCGAACATAAGCACAGATGGAAAAAAAGTCGACTACATATTCAACATCGAGAACGACGCAAAAGTCAGGTGTAACATAGGTGGAACCAACGTGGAGATGTTGATAGATTCGGGCTGCAAGCACAATCTTATAACGGACCAAACCTGGGAAAGGATGAAAAAAGAAAACGCTCATGTTACCAATCAAGATCCAAATCCTAACAAAACGTTCGTAGCTTACGGGAGTGCTACACCGCTTAAGCTATTAGGATCATTCAAAGCTGCGATAAAACTTGCGGGAACATCACAAGACATCGCAATATTCTACGTGATCGAAAACGGTACGCGTGACCTACTTGGACGTGTGACGGCAACCTCATTAGGAGTACTTCGGATCAGTTTGGATATCAACCAGGTGGAAACTGTGGCGTTTCCAAAATTCAAAGACGTTTTAGTTACCATTCCAATTGACGATACAGTAAAGTCCGTTGCGCAGCCGTATAGGAGAATTCCCATCCCGCTCGAAGAAAAAGTAGAGGAGAAACTAAAAGAATTATTGAAAAGGGATATTATAGAAGTCGTGAAAGGACCTGCTAATTGGATCTCGCCTATAGTCCCTGTGCTAAAAGACGGAGGGGAAATTCGATTATGTGTCGACATGCGTCGAGCAAATGCGGCTATACAACGTGAAAACCATCCACTGCCAACGATGGAAGAACTGTTGCCAAAAGTTCGAGAAGCCAAAATTTTTAGTAAATTGGACATACGAGATGCGTTCCATCATATCGAACTTCACCCAGAATCACGACATATAACGACCTTTATAACCAACAAAGGATTGTATCAATACAAAAGGATGATGTTTGGTATCTCATGTGCGCCGGAGATTTTCCAAAAAACACTGGAACGAATCCTTTTAGGTTGCGAAGGAGTCATCAACTTTATAGATGACATCTTGACGTTTGGCAAAGACATAGAAGAACACGACCTAAGGCTTAAAAAAGTTATGATAGTGCTAAAGGAGAATAACCTGATGTTGAGGGAAGACAAATGCATTTTTAGAATCAAGAAAGTTCACTTTCTAGGGCATGAACTCTCAGAACAGGGAGTTAAACCACTAGACAAGTATATCTTGGCTATAAAGGGATTTAGAGCCCCAACGAATATCGCCGAACTACAGAGTTTTATGGGCTTAGTAAATTACGTGGGAAAATGGATTCCCCACCTAGCAACGGTAACAGAACCCCTCAAGCAACTGCTACGGAAAAGAACGGGAAGAAACAAGGATATTCAGGATGACTGGGGAGATGCCCAAAAGAACGCGTTTAATAATCTAAAGGCGGCTCTCATGAAGGTACCAAATTAAGTTACTACAATCCTCATGATAAGACTGTGGTAATTGCAGATGCAAGCCCAGTGGGTCTGGGTGCAGTGCTGGTGCAAATCAACAAGAACGGGCCGAGAATAATTGCATTTGGTATACATAAAACCCTCAGCAGTTGTGAGCGTCGTTACTGCCAAACGGAAAAAGAGGCCTTAGCCCTGGTTTGGGCAGTCGAACATTTCAATATGTTTCTGTATGGCAAGGTGTTCGATTTAATAACGGAGCACAAGCCTTTGGAGGTGATATTTGGCCCGAAAGCAAAACCATGCGCTCGCATTGAAAGGTGGGTGTTAAGGCTGCAATCCTATAATTTCAAGGTAAAATATAGTCCGGGGAAGACCAACATAGCTGATCCAATATCGAGACTCTGTGAAGTGGCAACAAACCCGACGGCTTTATTTGAAGACCATATTCAAGCGATTACTGAATCTGCACGACCAGTAGCCATACCGTTGCAAGAGATCACGGAGAATTCCCTTGGAGATGCAGAGATACAGAAAGTGAGAGAGGGGCTTTACAATGGAAACTGGGATGAAACAGTTAAAGCCTATAAACTTTTCCAAAATGAATTATGCTTTCATGGCGATATTCTCCTCAGGGGGACGAAAATTGTAATCCCAATCAAATTACGAAGAAGAGTTCTGGAAGCTGCACATGAAGGCCATCCAGGGATAGTAGCGATGAAAGGCAGATTGAGGACCATGTATGGTGTGGTGGCCTAAATGTGACAAAGATACTGAAAACATATGCAAAGCTTGTAAAGGATGCATCCTGGTCTCTGCTCCCAGCGCCCCAAATCCATTAAAAAGAAGAGACTTGCCTTCTGAACCATGAGTTGACATAGCAATTGACCTCATGGGCCCCTTACCTAGTGGAGATTATATCCTGGTAGTAGTAGATTATTACACCAGATATAAAGAGGTGAAAACATGCAGAACTATAACAAGCACCGAAATAATCGGAATGCTTAAAGACATTTTTAGCAGGCTTGGCAATCCGGTCTCGCTTACATCAGACAACGGGAGACCATTTTCAAGCGAAGATTTTAAGAGTTTCTGTGCAGAGAGGAACATACGACACTATAATACCATTCCCTACTGGCCTCAACAAAACGGAGAGGTGGAACGCCAGAATAGGGACATCCTAAAACGCCTCAAGATTTCTCAAGTAGAAAAAAAGAACTGGAAGGAGGCTCTTCGCGAGTACATGGTGATGTACAATAGTACACCTCACACAGTTACAGGAAAAACACCTGCGGAACTGTTCTTTAGAAGACAATTTCGAGACAAGCTGCCTATGATTCAGGACATGACGCATCTCTCGGAGGACTTGGAAATGAGGGATAGAGATAAGGAATTCAAGGAAAAAGGGAAGGAATATGCGGATAGGAAGAGAAGAGCTACAGGTGGTGAATTGGAAGTTGGAGATAAAGTATACGTCAAGAACATGAGTAAACAAAACAAGCTGAGCTTAAACTATGAACCCGAAACACATACTGTCGAAGCGAATAAAGGAGGGGACGTAAGTCTTCGGAACGATGAAACTGGTCAGCGAATCAGACGGAATGTCGTACACCTAAAACGAGTGGAAGGACAATGGAGAGTACTAGATGAAGAGAATAATGCTAGTGATGCGCAAAGAAACGATAATGGTGATGAAAATCAATCACAACTCGAGTGAATAAATGAATGGACAATAGTGCGAAAATAATTGATGATTAGTGGTTATACAATCATTTCAATAGGGACTTGCTGATTGTACTTGATAAAGATACCTATGGAAAAATAAAAAATGTCTCTTAAAGTACAATATATTTTGGTGATTATGAATGTATTTAATTTGCACATTAACCTGATCACAAACCCTAAACTGGATATAAAATTAGAAAATATATTTAAAAAATATATATATAAAAATAATAACAAGGGAGGGATGTAGTGTATAGACATTTATAGATGTAGGTAACTCTGTCGTCTCGAGAAGCGCCCGCGCGGGTTGCGGGGTTGGAAAGGAAGGAGCCTACCGACCGCCGCGGAGTGAAGACGTGTGCGCTTGCTGCGAGCCGATATCAGTGTGGTTTAGTTAGTTATCCTCCCCTAATATAAACCTATCATAGTGTACATTACACATAACATATTAGGTGTATATATTTATATTGTTCTTATTGAACACACACACATATATATAATAAGAATAATAATTATGAATTATGATTTATTTGATGATATTTGTATCATCAAATAAATCATAATTCATAATTAAACAAATATCATCAATTAAAGTCAAAACGTATCAGTAGTCTTATGTTTCACTATTTCACTTTTTTTATTTTTTTTATATAAAAATTGTCTGAAGTACTGAAACACACAGTTACATGTATGGTTGGTTTTAACCTACTTTAATTTTTTTTAAATATTCTGCCGTAAGCGATTGGATGACAGCTGAATGGTTCATTGCTTTTTTTTACCAATTCAAAGCGTTAAATTCTGCTTTTGCTATGTTTACTTGATAATTGGTTATGATTTATTTTATGATTTATGATTTTGACGTGTATATGTGCGTATATTTATACTGCCTACATACTGAATAAATGCTTTGATTCTTTGATTCTTCTTTGAGTAGAAATGTTTGTCGCGCCGCGCGGCCAGTAACCAATGTGTATGTATGTGTGTGTCGCAGTGCTGCACAACAAGTACGACAGCAAGCAGTCGACGTCGTACCGCGCCAACGGGACCAAGTTCGCCATACAGTACGTCTCCGGCAGCATTTCCGGGTACCTGTCCACCGATGACGTCACCGTCAGTATTACACACCTTTATTACCTTACCTTTTACGTCAATACTACCACTTTATAACACTTTACTTTCATTTCTCAGTTGGGCACCTATTGGTGACATATCTTTGTTCTATTTGTGGTGCGAACTGACATCACCACCCGGGATCACGTGTGGGCGGCGGGTAACAATGGATCCGTGGGTCACAATGATCCCCGATCTTTATTATTTATAATAGTACTTTAAAACTTGGTTATTTTAATAAATTGAAACGATTATGGTATACAGATTATTTAAGTGGCTAAAAATAATATTTATTTTATCGTCGCGCTCGTCAACCTGTAGTGGTAGGACTTCTGTTAGTACGCCTGGGGCGGTACCACCACTTTGCCAATTAATTTTCAGCCGTGAAATAGAAATGTTTTTCGGTTGAAATGGCAAGGTGTCCAGTGAAATTACAGGGCATGTGAGACTCAACTTGTTTTTTATTCATTTCATCATTAACTTTGTTTTTCATAGTGTTTGTATGAAAAACAATGTTATCTTTGCGGTCGCCATATCTGTAAAACTGCTAACTGTATCTCGTTCAAACCAATTTTCGTTGTTAGTTTTTATTGAGATCTACAGCATATATTTTTTTTAGATCTTTCACTCCCATACTTTAAAAGTTAGAGGGTGGGGGACATATTTTGCCACTTTAGATGCGCCTATCTTTCAAATGATTTTAGGAACTTGAATGTCATTTTTAAAGACCTATCCATAGACACCCCACACGTATAGGTTTGAAGAAAAAAATGTTGTTTGTTTCAGTTCCATGTATGGGATGCCCCCCCTTAAACTTTTATATTTTGTATTTTTGTATAAAAATCGGAAAGCGGTTTACAGAATACATCTACCTACCATGTTTCAATTCTGTAGCGCTAACAGTTTCGGAATAAAATGGCTGTGACATACGGACGGACAGACAGACAGACATGACGAATCTATAAGGGTTCCGTTTTTTGCCATTCGGCTACGGAACCGTAAAAAGCCGTTACATACCGGTCAGTTATCGCTGACTATTTACAAATAGGTGAACTTCACCATCAACATGTTCACATGTCGAGGTACCTAATAGGCGCAGTGGGGTGGCGCGCCACATTTCACCTGTGTATATATATTATGTCCACAGTGCCGTTTAACATGTTGGTAGTGTAATGAATAGATGATGATGATGATGTGATATTGTGGCGTGTCATGCAGGTGGGCGGGCTACACGTGCGGGGACAGACGTTCGCGGAGGCGCTGTCGGAGCCCGGCATGGCCTTCGTGGACGCCAAGTTCGACGGGATACTCGGGATGGCCTTCAGCAGGTAACGCCCTCCTGTCCCTCTCTATATCTCTGTACATATACTATCCCTAATCCATGGTTGTCTGGAAAAGATCGGTTAAAGCGATAGGACCGCCCATTGACGCTATTAAATTTTAATTGTTTAGTTATAATTTGTTTCTGTTTCTTATAAGAGGTCAATAAAGAGTTTATCTATCTATCTAGAGACGAGGACCGCTCTTGGATCGTTCGTAGGAATCGTAGGTCGTGGAACAATAAATATTTCCAATAATATTACAGTTTTCTTACATTCCAGGAGATATTGTTCTTTTATCTATCGTCGCCTTCTACTGAGTTATATGTATAAGCGTATACAGACTTTAGAGATACTTATACGAGTATAATTATGGTATACCCTACCCTATGTCTAGAATAGCGATCGCTGTTATCTAATTACGTCTTGTCCCCAATAAAAATAAATTTAAAATATAAACATATCTCAAGCAAAGAATACGTAGGACTTCTAAAGATTTCAATCCTCCGAATATATTGTCTACGTCCATGTAGTGTATGTGTGTTATCGTTATCGATTACCTTATAATGTCGCAGTCAACATGTTAAATTATCCATTCGACCTTTAAACTAA
Organism: Cabera pusaria; assembly: GCA_954871355.1. Lineage (NCBI taxonomy): Eukaryota > Metazoa > Arthropoda > Insecta > Lepidoptera > Geometridae > Cabera > Cabera pusaria. The sequence continues at coordinate 27,595,364 of OX940896.1, forward strand.
AGGGCGCCGGTCAAGTAAAGCCCGAATGACATTCAGTCAGTGTGTAAATGTGCGCCCGCCGATGCTAAGGCGGTACATAGATTGACAAATTGACACTTATTGAGCACCTTATACGTTTATAGTAGTTAATGAAACTGTTGCATATTGAGGGGATTTAAAACACGACTGTGTGTTTATTAATAGTGTATCACACGAGTGTTTACTACTTAGTTATGCGCGGTTTTATATTATACTACTTTATCTGCACTCATGCAATAGGTTATATATTTTAGAGCAAGATAGTTTTGGTTTTTCTGAGAGCTACATAGACACTTGTCGATGCCGACCGTCATGGTCATCGCCTGTTCACCGTTATCGTCAGGTTTGCACGTACGGGTACGGCAGACGTTTCCATCGAAAGAAACGGCTTTCAGCACCACCATCCTCTCCTCCATTGGAGGTACTACTGACTGAATGAAGATGACGATGACCCTGACAGCCGATACCAGTTCACACCATTAACCATTCTTAACTTTACATTCATAGCCACATAGCGTTGCAATTCAGATCTAAAGAGAATCTTCTCTGATATATATATGGTTTCCTATACCTACAAAAAAATTAAAAAGTAAGCTAAGCAAACAGCAATGGATCCGTGACCATCATTCAACCGCGCATGTTCCAATAAAATAAGTTTCATATATCTTAAAAGGATATCTTGCAGACAATTTAGTGGTAAAATAAATATATAAAGTGTGTGATGTGTGTTACCTGTACGCAGCATCTCGGTGGACCGCGTGCCGCCCGTGTTTGACAACATGGTGTCGCAGGGACTCGTGCAGCCCATCTTCTCCTTCTATCTAAACCGGTCAGTATATACTCCACTCTACACTACTAACTCTGCTCTGGTTCACACCAGGACTGTACTTCCTTTCGTTTGTGTGTGTATTATGTCTACTATTACCGTTAGACTGCATCGCTACTTAACGAGAGATGTGATCGAGTTCGTGCATGCGTTCAAAGGCATACAAAACGAAACATGAAAATCGCACACAAAAAAAATTTTAAGCCCTACCAGAGTTCGCTTCGCTGATTAACAAGTATATTTTTAACCGATTTAATAAAGAAGAGTATTGTTGGAACAGAGATATCCCAACGGTGGTCCCATTGTAATTTCATTGAGATCTGATAAGTATCTCCAGAGGTACGGAGATAAACACGTCAAACTTGGTACTGAAAATAATTAAGATAGTTTAAAACTAAAACAACCGACTTCAATGCCCCGCGAGTCAATTTCAGGAGCAAGTTTGAGACGTTTATAGTCATATCTCTGGAGATACTTATCAGATCTCGATGAAATTACAATGGGACTACCTCGGAAACGAACCCTACCGATTTCAAAAAAATAAGTTCAAAAACTAAAACCCGACTACTGAAATATCACGCTCTAAAAAGTATGAAACAAGAACATATTCTCATCTGAGATCGCTATGTACAAACTATATGTATCGTTAATTATATAAAAAACTTACTTTTAATAAATGTTTAATCGTATTTTATACATATTCTTAGTGGTGTTCAGTGGATACCCGTGGTCGTATGCTACTTTTCAGAATGTATTGTTTTGTTACAGTAGGTGACGTACGACCACGGCTATCCTCTGAGTACCACTAAGAATATGTATAAAATACGATTAAACATTTATTAAAAGTAAGTTTTTATATAATAAACGATACATATTGAATAGTTTGTACATAGCGATCTCAGATGAAAATATTTTTTGTTACATACTTTTTAGAGCGTGATATTTCAGTAGTCGGGTTTTAGTTTTTGAACTTATTTTTTATTTCAAGTATTTTGGGGTTTTTGCATAAATGTATACATTTCAACATACTTACATACATACATAGCAATCAACAAATACATAACCCTCCCTATTGCTTCTTTGCGACGCCGCGCCGTAGGGTAAAAATAAGTTTTCTTGACTTCCACGGGATATATCTCGCAAACGCTACGCTTGACAAAAATATGATGTACCAAACCCTACCTTCATTTTAAAACCCCTATTTAACGATACCCCACACGATGGGGTAGGGCGAACATTTTTTTTTAGTTCTAGACTTCGTGCCCTCTAGAGGGCGCCACATTCAATTTTTTGTGACGTTACATAGCCTACAACCAGCAGACAAATAAGACGCGTCCAACGACCCCTCGTTTGTTAAATTATGATAAGTAGTTTAGAAGTTATGAGGGAACAGATGAACATACATACAAACACACATACATACTTACATACCCACATACCGGTCAAACACATAACCCTCGTTTTTGCTTCGCCGTAGTCGGGTAAAAAAGAATTGGTTCACAATTGACGGAGTAATCGCGTGACATACACACAAAAAAAAAACATACAGACGAATTGAGAACCTCCTTTTTGGAAGTCGGTTGATTAGTAGCGCGGTATTTGATTTATTTTCTTTTTCGGTTTTATTGATTTCGGTTCTTTTAATTTTTTAAACGATTTTATGCGTGTTCCTTATTGTCGTTATAAGGTTTGTATGAAAATATCAATAAAAAATGTAAGGTGTAGTAAGACAGTCCCGCTGTCATGTTAGCCCCCGTGCGAGCCCGGTGTAGTGTGACGTCATCACGTGGCTAGGTCTGCGAACGTGTTATCAAGTAAAGGTGCCCTATATGTGTATATACATATTGAATAGTTTGTACATAGCGATCTCAGATGAAAATATTTTTTTGTTACATACTTTTTAGAGCGTGATATTTCAGTAGTCTGGTTTTAGTTTTTCAACTTATTTTTTATTTCAAGTATTTTGGGGTTTTTGCATAAATGTATACATGCATACATGTCAACATACTTACATACATACATACCAATCAACAAACACATAACCCTCCCTATTGCTTCTTTGCGACGCCGCGCCGTAGGGTAAAAATAAGTTTTCTTGACTTCCACGGGATATATCTCGCAAACGCTACGCTTGACAAAAATATGATGTACCAAACCCTACCTTCATTTTAAAACCCCTATTTAACGATACCCCACACGATGAGGTGGGGTGAACATTTTTTTTAGTTCTCGACTTCGTGCCCTCTAGAGGGCGCCACATTCAATTTTTTGTGACGTTACATAGCCTATAACCAGCAAACAAATAAGACGCGTCCAACGACACCTCGTTTGTTAAATTATGATAAGTAGTTTAGAAGTTATGAGGGAACAGATGAACATACACATACATACTTACATACATACATACCCACATATCAGTCAAAAACATAACCCTCGTTTTTGCTTCGCCGTAGTCGGGTAAAAAAGAAACATTCGAATCGGTTCACAATTGACGGAGTAATCGCGTAACATACACACAAAAAATAAATTATAAAAAAATATATTTTTAAAAACAAGCTTTTATCTGGGACAATGAACTAAAGTGTTAAAAATAAATTCTAGTATTTGGCGTGTAGGTACTTACTTATATTCTTAAAAGCTTGAAGCTCTACCCGTTTTTCAGGCTAGGTAATTACTATACTTCAGTGCCTCAAGCTTTTAAAAATATAGGTACGTACCTACACGCCAAATACTTACTAGAATTTATTTTTAACATTTTAGTTCATTGTCCCAGATAAAAGCTTGTTTTAAAAAATATTTTTTACTTATAATTTATTTTTAACTTTTTAGTAGGTAGGTATAGATAACGACTACCTACCTACTACCTAAGTATTTAAGAGAAGGCATGTTGTTTAAAATATTCACGAATATTTGATGTGATTATGGGTAAAGTGCTCTTCAAGGAAAATCAATCGACTCGGTGGGGCTATGTTGCTTTATAACAGAAATGCCATGGCCACCTTACAGCTTCATCATCAGATCCTGGCTATCATTTAAGTGTAAAGTGCTCCTCAAGACGAATCAATCGAGCCCAAACTCGATAGAGTTACGTTGATTTATCAGAGATGCCGAGGCCACCTTCCAGCTTCATCATCAGACCCTGGATATCATCTAGGTGAAAAGTTCTCTTCAAGACGTATCAATCGAGCCCAAACTCGGTGGGGTTATGTTGTTTTATCATAGAGATGCCGTGGCCACCTTCCGTCTCCATCATCAGACCATCTCCATGGTACCATATTATTGTATTGTCACCGAAGATACATAAGTACACCAAATTTGAGTCCAATCGGACATCGGGAAGTGGGTCTAATTTAGCTTCCAATATTCCACCCGAACAAACATAGTGACATACATACATACATACATTGCAAGTTAAATAAAAGCTTGTAAAAAACATACAGACGAATTGAGAACCTCCTTCTTTTTGGAAGTCGGTTGATTAATAGCGCGGTATTTGATTTATTTTCTTTTTCGGTATTATTGATTCTTTTAATTTTTTAAACGATTTTATGCGTGTTCCTTATTGTCGATATAAGGTTTGTATGAAAATGTCAATAAAAAATGTAAGGTGTAGTAAGACAGTCCCGCTGTCATGTTAGCCCCCGTGCGAGCCCGGTGTAGTGTGACGTCATCACGTGGCTAGGTCTGCGAACGTGTTATCAAGTAAAGGTGCCCTCACGAGTGGTGTGTGACAGCGACCCGGGCGCGGCGCAGGGCGGGGAGATCATCCTGGGCGGGTCGGACCCGGCGCACTACCGCGGCGAGCTCAGATACGTGCCGCTCTCGCGCGCCACCTACTGGCAGTTCTCCATGGACAAGGTGCAGGTCGCCGGGAACACCTTCTGTGCTGATGTGAGTACCGAGCCGAGACACTCTTATATATACACCGACCGAATTTACAGGTTACATTCCTACAATACAACATTTGAGACAGTTTCTTCATTAAACATTTTTATCAATAGACAGAAAATACACTTAAGATGATCTGACAAAATGGCGCACTGTAAACCAACTACAGGACAAGTGACGCCCCGCATAAGTCTGCGCACCTATAGTGAACCGTTTTTTACACTTTATACATAGACAATAGTCGATTCCTGGTACTTGACAAAATTCAAACTCTCTTAACGTACATCCTAGGCAGTCGAACAACTAAATTCGCCTCGTGTGAACTCGCTACAACATTACAGATTTTGCTTGCCGCACTTTTTAGAGTTCCGCACCTTCCTTGTAAGATCACTTTGTTGTCCGTCTGTCTGTCTGTACGTTTGTCAAGACCATTTATCTCCGGAATGCAAAAAGGTATCAATTTGAAACTTGAACTGAGTACTTGGGTCTACGGTTTTTATGGTAATTTGGTAAATTGACCTAAAATCATGAAAATTCTTCAAGCACTTATATAGGAATAAATCTGAAAACCGTAAATATGTAGTTTAATAACAAAATAAAGGTGAATTTACTAATACAAACTTATTATTTGTGGATGGTGCAGTACATTACATCTATGGACCGAACTGCAGAGTCCGTCCGTCTGTCTGTCCGAGTGTCACCACCGATTTTCTCAGGAACGGGTGGACCTAGTAGTCTAAGCTTAATTGGTACCAACCAACGTTGGTACGGAAGCCTCGGTGGGCGAGTCCAACTCGACTTAGCCGGTTTTTAGGGTTCCGTACCTCAAAAGGTAAAATAAAGAACCCTTATAAGATCACTTTCTTGTCCGTCTGTCTGTCGGTTTGTCTGTCCGTGTGTCACCACTGATTTTCTCAGGAACGGGTGTACCTAGCAAGTTGAAATTTATACCTGATACTGAGGTCTATAGTCCCTATTAGGTGTATAAAAATCAAGGTCTTGAATCAACACAATAAAAAGATATGGGCAAATTTAGATTTTCGCGAAAACTTGTAAGTACCAAAATGTACCTTAATTTTCAACTTTTTTTATTTTTCGGAATTTTTCCTTTACTTGTGCTGTAAGACCTTGCTTTTAACCAAAATTGAGTTCTAGAAGTACCGGAACCAACCGTACCAACCGGAAGTACCTATGGGTTTTGGGTCGAAAACCTATAGGGTACTTCCTATGACCTAGAATCATGAAATTTGGCAAGAAGCATGCAAGGAAAAATTCAAAAAAATAAAAAAGTTGAAAATTCAAGGGCGTCCCCATATATACATAGTAGTGCCAATTAAAATGGCCTCTGAGTTATATGAGCGCTCATACAATTTAGAGGTCTAGCTTAATTGGTACTAACCAACGTTGGTACAGAAGCCTCGGTGAGCGAGTCCGACTCGACTTGGTTGGTTTTATTTATGTTTGAAGTCAGTTCAGAAGCGAACGATCGGTTGCATGTTACAGGGTTGTCAAGCGATCGCGGACACGGGCACGTCTCTGATCGCGGGCCCGGCCGCCGAGGTGTCCGCGCTGAACGCGGCGCTGGGAGCCACCTCGCTGGTGGCCGGCCAGGACTGGACTGTGGACTGCTCGCTGATACCGCGCCTGCCGCCCGTCACCTTCACGCTGGCCGGCACCAACTACACGCTGCACGGCTCTGACTACGTGCTCAAGGTATACATCTTGTGCTCCTCTACATACATAACATACTTACCACTCTCTGTCTCACTCTCACCTCCCATCTTACGTATGGTACTCTACGATGAAGCACGCTTGCTCACAAGATACTTATTTACTCGTCGCTTTAACTTCTTATCGGGTACACACAAATTTAGAAAATTGATCCCTTTCCTTGGTTTTATGACTTTTACCTTTCATACATGATAACTTCGTGCGGATAGATCGGCGTAACCGATATTTAAACCTACGATACCTAAGTATGCGAACAATGTGAAGATAACAAGATACTGCATTGCTCTACAATCTGTAACAATTGTAACAATCTACAGAACAGTTTTAAAGAAGTCGTAAACAACATAATTTAGCGTCGACGCCATTACACATAGTTTGAATATTATGAGTCATAATATTATAATTGATGAGTAGACTTTGCAGTTACGTCGCATACGTTTCATTCCAATGTGCGCATTCTTAATAAAATTTAATTTATTAACTGACTTTGTTTAAAGTTGATAATTAACGAGTGTAGCCAGTAATCACATTAACTGCAAGCATGAGCCCCCTGGCTTATGTTCCAGTTAATGATGGGCACGCGGCTACGCAGGCTGTATATATATCCATATCTGTCATATTAAATCAATATTAAAAAAAAAGTATCAAATAGAAGCATAAAGCTGAAGGTGTGGCGTGTGGTCCGCAGGTGTCCCAGTTCGGTAAGACGGTGTGTCTGTCCGGCTTCGAGGAGCTGGACATCCCGCCGCCCAACGGCCCGCTGTGGATCCTGGGAGACGTGTTCATCGGCCGCTACTACACGGAGTTCGACGTCGCCAACAAGCGGCTCGGCTTCGCGGACGCCGTCTGAACACCCCGTGTGTGTACACCGCCCTCATCGTCTAGTGTTACTCGTAGCTTTTATATCTTCTCTAAACTTATTTCTGGAAACATACGGCAGTGAACGTTCTTTCGTGACGATTACGACAACAGCCCAGCACGGGTTTTTTTTACACTGGCCGTAAATATTCTGTCCAGATTTTTGGGGCCGCTCGTACTCGAGAATCACTTCTAGTAACTGATAATAAAGTATAGACGTGAGCCCGGCGTCCCAATATGTAACCGGGCTCGCTGCGACTTCGACCGCGGCCGGCCTTTGGTCACGGTGTTATGTTTGAATTATTTTTGTTTAGTTGTAACGTCGATCCTAATGTCGGTCGTGCAGTCTGCTACGATAGCTTTATGATGTAATGGTTAATTTTCATGGCTTTTGGCAATAAAATTGTGATTAGTCTTAGATATATATATTATACGCGGAGAGTGCGATACTGCTAGTTTAGAAGGTCACAAACCAAAACCAAAGAAGTGGAAGCGGCGGCGTAATGTGACCATATCGTTACGTTATATAAAATATTCACCCGATAGTTTGAGACAGAATGCGTCACATTACTGCCGACCGGCGTATCCACTTTCGTACTATTTTAATAATTATTTAATAAACAAACAACTCATAAAAATTGTCTCATTTATTCAATTTTTCAACATACATATTCCACTTCTCTCTTAAAATACAAAAAAAAAGATCCACTTTACTTCATAATTAAATACTATTTTATTTCTTTTTTTAATAAACCGTTTAAGTATAAACTATTAATACATAAATTATAATTACATAATGATAGGGGCGCGCTAGACGAGCCCCAGTTTCCGTCTTTTCCTGAACTTCTTGACTTCTTCGAGGGTAGTTGTGCAAACAACATCCCAGTGTAATAGCTCTATAATTAAATTGTATTTAATATTATACAACAATTATTAATTAACTAAAATAACAATGAAAGTATAAAGTGCACCTAATATTACTTGCCAGGTAGTGTTATCTCCTCTTAATATTTACTTTTGGTTGAGAAATAAGTGCAAGTGTGAAAATGGAGGTTATACAGGATTCCATTGCAAAAGTGGCAGCCACTTTTCACCAAAGGATGGAAAAGTTTGAAAGTGAGCTTAAGAACTCTGCAGAAACTGCCTCTACAAACAATATATCAGTGGAGTTTTCCACATTCAAGGCTTTTGTGATGGCTTCTCTTCAGTCTCTGCAGGCGCAAACTGACTTTTTATTAAATGGAATGGACAATTTGGAAATGCAGAACCGGAGAAAAATCATTCTCATTCATGGCATTGCCGAGTCAACTAAGGAGGAGACTGCGTCAGTTATTGCAACCACACTCACTGACATGGTGAAGCTGGCTAGCATTAAAACTAGTGACATTAAAGCACTGTTATAGAATCGGCCGTACTCTGAATCCTGAGAAGCCGCGACCTATTCTGTGCAAGTTTGCAGATATGACACTGCGTAACAATGTGTGGGCATCTAAGTCTAGCCTCAAAGGAACTGGGGTATCTGTCTCTGAATTTCTCACTAAAACAAGACATGAAATTTTCATGTCAGCTCGACAACGGTTTGGCATATCTAAATGCTGGACTAGAGAAGGTTCCATATTCGTTTTCAGCCCTGATGGCACCCGGCATCGCGTCCGTAGTTTCAAAGAACTGGACGGGATAAGGCAGCTGGAAATCGTGAAGCCGTCTACGAGTTCCGCCACTAAAGAATCCGCGGCGCAAATGGCCCCTGGGACCAGATCAAAACGCAGTACCGCTAAGAAATAATAGTTTCTCCTATTTTTAGTAAATATGAATCGCCAATATGTTCATTATTCATGACGAAATTAGTTGTGATTATGTTTTGCGTCCCTAAGACTCCAATCTGATTGTTATCATTTCTTTTAAACTTACCTCATATTATGAATCGTGTTAACGTTATCGTACCTCACTTCACTTGTATTTATATTTGTAGTTACCCACTACATCAATTTACCATCGTTTTGCACTATTTTTGTAACTTTTATCCTCATTAACTAAATATTATTATTATTTCTTTGTTTTTGGCTTTTGCGATAATACCACCACAATTTCGCCAATGTCAAGTTTAGTTGGTTTAGTCGAGTGGAAACTGGAAAGACCTTAGGACGCTTTTTATAAACACAGATAACAAATAAAAATTTAAACTTACTTTCTGCGGAATCAATTCTACAAAACTAGTTACAGTATGGATGAAAATTAAAAAAAATTAGACAAAAAGAATTCGATTTGAATATTTACAAGAAAATTATAATAAAACATGTAAATGAGTAGGTATATACATAATATTTACAACTTAATTTTATTAATTTCAATATATTTACATAAAGAACCAGTAAAGCGGGTGAAAATGAGAGAAAGAAGATGTTTAAAAGAGACTGGACGAGATATTTGAGGAGGAAGAAAGTCATAAAGAGAGAAGCGCATATTAGGACAACTGAAAAACAAGTGGTTCACGTTTCCTTCGTCTAGACCGCATTCACAGATCGAGCTATTTCTAATCCTTATTTTAGACAGGAAAACTGGAGAACAACAGTGATTTAAGCGGAGTCGACAAATAGTGGAGGTGGTATTTTTATCTGCCATGCGATATTTAGAAAACCACGGCCTCGTTGGAACCTCTGGTTGAATATCCCCATAATATTGCCCCTTGACAGACCTTGAGATTTGCCAGCCCTTATTCCAGGTGTCAAACAACAAAGGCTTCAAAGTAGTGCACATATCATGGGAATATATCACGGAATAGTCATCCGATCCCATGTCAATAGCATTCCTGGCATAGGAGTCAACTGACTCATTTCCAGGAATACCTGAATGACCTGGAATCCAAGCTATAGTGATATTAATGCCACGATTATTACAATAATACAATTCCTCTCTAATTTTGTGGATAATTGGGAAACGAGATTTTGATCGAAAAGGGTTCGAAAGAATTGACTGAAGGCAACTTTTGGAGTCTGAAAATATGATAGAGTAGGAAATATTGTGAGATTTTAGAAATATGATCGCAGCCAAAATAGCAACAGATTCTCCAGTAAACACTGACGAAACAGGGGGACATTTATAACTTAAAATGATTCTAGTAGAAGGGATCCAGACAGCAGCACCTACCGAACTAGAATCAGATACCTTTGAAGCATCAGTATACAAATGTAACCAGTTACTATAATCCGAATGGATTATGCCATTAAAAATGTTAGGAACTTCAGGAGTATTTTTATCAACTCCAATGTTAAGAATGACGTTGGGTTGAAAAACAAGAGCGTCATATAACGTGGAATATAATGGCATAAAAGAACTTTGAAAAAGAGGGTTAGGAAGACGGGAAAATTGAAGATAAGAACGAAGCAGACATGGAAAAACAGAACTTGAATGATGGCCGAGAGAATTGTACAAAAGTGATAATTGATGAAGCTTAGCAAGAAGTGGATGATCAGAAATTTGCGCCAACTTGAAGAAGAACCTATTTGATAGAAATTGTCTGCGGAGAGCAAGGGGGGGGTCAACACACTCTACCTGAAGAGCATTAGTCGGAGAGGACTTCATCGCTCCTATAATGATACGTAGGCATTTGTATTGTATTTTATCAAGTTTGTTGAGGCTAGTTTTGGTGGAAGGATCTAAGAGAAATAAGCCATAGTCCATATGACTACGGATAATAGCATTATAAAGAATTTTTTGAGAAAAAGGGTGAGCACCCCACCAAACACCTGACAACGACCGTAGGACGTTAATGTTTCTCTCACACTTTTGAGCAACATAATCACAATGAGTCGAACCGGATAATCTTGATTCTAACCAGATGCCTAAAAATTTCACCATGTTTTCCTGAGGAATAACTTCATTGTTGACCCCAACAACAACTGAAGGGATTTGTCTTTTTTTGGTGAAAACAACCACACTACTTTTAGGAGCTGACAGGGATAACCCATGCCTAAGAAGCCAGGTGTGCAAATAGGCAAGGGCTAAAGTCAATCTTTGGGAAGCCTCTTCAGGAGATTTTACTGTGACATAAAGAGCTAAGTCGTCGGCATATTGTAAGATTTCGCAATATGAATTGACAGAATGTTCGAGATCATGAGTATAAATGTTGTATAATAATGGGCTGAGAACCGATCCTTGTGGTAAACCCTTCCAGACTGTTGTAGGAGGTAAAAGTTTATCAGAATTTTTGATAGAAATAGTTCTCTCCATAACAAGTTTGAAATGAATCTAACAATTTTTCCTGGAATATTTAATAGCATCAACTTATTCCTAAGGACCGGTAACAGCACATTGTCGTAGGCAGACGCAATGTCTAAGAAGACGCCCACAAGAAGTTCCTTTTTGAGTAGGGCCATACGGATGTCAGAAGTTAAAATACTAAGGCTGTCAATGGTACTCATGCCTTTTCTGAATCCGAATTGACTTTTAGGTAGTATCTCTTTACTTTCTATGATCCACTCGAGGCGGTTTTTAATCATATGCTCAACCACCTTAGATAAAACTGAAGATAAGGCTATGGGCCTGTAACTGTTTGGGTCAGAAGGGCTTTTACCCGGCTTTAGGATGGGAATTATGACTTGAGCCTTCCACTGCTCCGGGACTATACCATTTTCATAGAATATGTTTATAACTTGTAAGTAATATTCTTTACAATCATCAGGAGCATTCTTTATGAATGAGTATGGAATACCGTCCATCCCCGGAGAAGAGTCTACTAGACCATCAAGAGCCAATCGAAGTTCGGCAGATGAAAAAGAAGAGTCAAAATTATCATGAGACATAAGGGGACCTGGTGGGGAAGGAAAAGCGTCAAAATTTGGAACAAATGGAGGAGACATTTTACTTGAAAAGCCCTCTAACCACGATGAAGGGTCGTTAGCTGAAACGTTACAAGAATTAAATGATCCTCTGAATCTTTTAATTTGCTTCCACACCAAACATGCCGGTGTTCTTGGCGATAACGTTTCACAGACACGGATCCAACCTAGTCTTTTCTTTTTTGAGAGGATCCTAGAAGATTTAGCTGCAGACTTTTGGTACGAGAGAAAATTTTCTCTAGTCATGGAAGCATTATAAGCATTTTCCGCATTTTTCCTTTCTTTTATTGCGGCTGTACATTCAGCATCCCACCAAGGAGTAGAAACTATAAAATTATGAAGTTTTTTAATAGGAAAATTTTCATCAGCACTCGATAATATTGCATCCGTAAATTTAGAGTAACATTCAAGTATATTACTGATAACAGGGGTTGGCAGAGAAATTAGTTTGTTTTCAAAGGAAGATGAATAAGAGGGCCATTTAGAATCAAGAAGTCTATATTTAAGAGCTGGGTTGAAGTTGCGATATGGAGAAACCTTATTAGGAATAGATACTAAAATGGGATAATGGTCACTACCATACGATAGTGGCAAAATAGACCAAGAAATTAGAGAAGCCAAAGACGCAGAACAAATTGAAAGATCTACAGCACTTTTGGGATTTTGAGTGGGGTAAACTCGTCGAGTAGGAGAAGCATCATTGATGACGCACAGGTTCGCATCATCGAAAATATCTAAGAGAGAAAGGGCAAAAGAGTCAATATGACTAGAGCCTCATGACGTATGATGAGCGTTTAAATCACCTAAAAGAATCAGAGGGTGAGGAACTGAAGATAAAATTAGCGAAATTTCTGGGATTAAACTACAATGAGGATGAGGGATGTAAATAGATATAAAGGTTATATCAAAGACTTTTGCAGCTACAATATTAATATTTGGCGACACAGAAGGAAGGGATACTTGGGAAAAAGGAAGTGAACGTCTGACAAGTAATAAACAACCGGCATACCCGTCAGCCCTGTCATCCCGGAGACAGGAGTATCCAGGAACCCGGAAACGGGATCCTGGAACAAGCCAGCTCTCCGAAATTGCCAAAACTGACGGGCGAAATTTATTGATAAGGTATAGAAGTTCAGGCTTTTTCCTGCGGATACTTTTTAAGTTCCATTGCAGAATGATGCCTGGATCCATAATTATTAGAAAGGGAAATGATCTCGGTAAGTTTTTCGGCAACGTGGGACGGTATAGAGGAATTGTTACTGGAGAGAATAGAGATTATTAATGAGAGAAGAACCTCCAGAAGATTATTCTCTCGGGATAGATCAGAAGAGTCCAATGATTGTGATTGTAAGGAACAACCATTAGGCAGGGCCGATGGTTCATCCCCAATTATAGCTTGATGAGCTGCCCTATCATATGTTTTACCCAATGGTGTTCGGGGGCGGGAAGAGGAGAAGACATTCTTTCTATATGAGACATTCGATGGAGAAGAACTGATTTGACTCAACTGGGACGACAAATATGTAGACTGGGACAGATTACTTACTTGGGCAACCTCAGCATAGGGCCTCTTAACTTTAGGGGATTGAGATGATGCTTCTTCATAAGAGAGATTTTGTTGAGACATCAACAACTTAATTGATCTCTGTCTCCCATGTTCAGGGCAACTCTTGTTTGTAGAGAAATGCTGGCCAGAACACTGGAGACAAGTAGCCTCACCTTCAACTACACTGCATTCATCACCCTTGTGGGATTGTGCGCATCGGTAGCACCTAGCATTCGATCTGCATTGAGCTTTGACATGTCCAAAACGACAACAATTTAGGCATTGGATAGTAGGAAATTGGTAAGTTTCTACCGGCAGCGAAGTGTGATAAGAAAACACTCTTGAAGGCAGAGATTGGCCATGGAAGGTTATGACGATTGTTTGGGTGGGAACCCACGTTGGCTTACCATCCTCAAACGATTTTCTGCTCAACCGCCGAGCCTTGAGTACCACTCCACATCCATTGGGCAAGACCAGTGACTCAACAAACTCGTCCATGGACAGGTCAACTGGCACATTGCGAACAATACCCATTTTGGTTATATTGTAGGAGGGGATTGAAGCAGAGTATTTAGCCGTATCTAACACTGGATTACTAAGGAAGTTGTTAGCGTCTTCAGCTGTTTTGAATACCACCGCTATTTTATTTCTTCCTACTTTTTTTACTCCGTCTGTACAAATATTTGAGACCTTGCTTTTGACTAGAAATTGACCAAATTTAATGGGACGGATAGATTGATCAGTATCTAAGTCTGAATCACGGGAAACGTGAACCAAGAAAGGGCCACTATCATTGGATGTATATTGCTTACTAATGGATAAACTAGGATGGATGAATATATTTTGTATAGAAGCAACTGTCAGGTCTTTGTTAGTAATAGATTTCTTGGCGCTACTACAGAATTCATCATTATTCTCAATTCGCCGCTTTCCTCCAGAGACCGATCCAGACACACAAGGAACAATAGCACCTGGGTCTGGAGGGACCGGGTCGGGAGGTAAAGGATCCATTTTTCCTCTGATGAGTCTATATACAGGTGATAGATATGAAAGGAATATTTTTAATGAAAGTTATCTACAAACTAGTTTAACAATGAGCTTAATATGATCCGCCGAAAATAATGCTTATATAAGTTCAAACCATGCAATTAAATATTTTTTCCCTTAGATTTTCTGAAAGAACGTCTGACAGCCTTCCTTTCAAGAGAATATTAACTAAATAAATTAATCAAACTTGACATCTGGATTAAATTCAAATTTGACTTATGACTACTGTCAAAGTCAATTTTTTTTTTTTTTTTTGTCGACTTGGCCATAACACGGTCTGTGTATTGTGCCACTTTCTTGATATATGTTGCTTAGTTTATTACATATTTATTTATTAAAAACGGGGAAACTTATTTACAAAAGAAAGAATAGCGAATATTATTCGGAATTTAAAAATGATCAGAAAAGCATGTTTCAATATATAAGATATGTACAAAATATATACTATATTTACAGTAAGTTAATACAAAATATATTATTTACAGTTTAATATCATTCAATAAAATAAAGTCGGATATGGCTTTAAAAATAAGGCGATTATTTGAAGATAACAGGCATGGAGCATTAATCGGAAATTGAATCTTCAGTAACAAGAGAGTGTCTAAGAAGGAGGAACGGTCATACATAGGGCAAGATAATAGTATATGATTTACATCGGCTACGGGATGTCCACAATCACAATTAAGACTATCTCTAATACGGAGTTTGGCAAGATGGGCTGGGCTACAAACGTGCCCCAGTCGCAATCTTACAAGGACAGTTGTGGCCAACTTGCCAAGCTCCGCACTAGAGAACCAAGGTTTCATTGTAACATTAGGCTGCAGTGAGTAGTGGTAAATTCCTTTTGACAAGGCACTTTTTTCCCAAGCTTTATTCCAGGATTCCTGGAGATGAAGTCTAGGCAAAGTAGCCAGGTCATGGCAGTAGTTAACATAAGGATACGTATCACCAGAGTGTATAGCATCGTTGGCAAGGTAATCAGCTTTTTCATTGCCAATGATACCACTGTGACTTGGAACCCAAATGAATGTAGTGGAATAACCTTTCTGAGAGCATTTGAATAATTTATCTCGGGCGTGAATAATGACAGGCATGTGAACTTTTGCATTAAAAGGACATCGTGTTAGGGCTTGAATGGCGCTCATAGAGTCTGATATAATTAATGTGTGTTTTAGTTTTGTGAGTAATATGTATTCCAACGCTTTTAGAATACCAAAACACTCACCTGTAAATGTCGATGTTTCTGGAGGAAGTTTTATTTTTTTCACTATTTTATACTCTCGGTGATAAACACCAACACCAACATTTTGATTGTTCTCATGTTTAGAAGCGTCGCAATAAATATGATGCCATCCAAACCATTTGTCATCAGTTATTAAATTGAAAGTATTGTTAACACCTATGTCACTTTTTACAAAACCTAAATCTAAATGTGTAATAGGAGAAATAGTTAAAGTTTCATAGTTAGTGGTGTAGAGAGGAAGAATCTTCGATCGATAGGTAGGAGCTGATAGGTTTTTTATTTTTTGTAAACTGTTAATAAGACACGGTGTAGTTTTAAATTTCCAGTATGCACAGGATGAGATAAAGTCTGATAATGTGATTAGTATTGGTATAAGAGGATGCTCTAAAAACTGGAAGGCACGGAAAAGAAACCGGTCAGATAGAAACTGCCGTCGGATGCTTAACGGAGGCTCAGAACATTCTGTTTGCAACGCATTTAAGGGGCTTGACTTCATTGCACCTGTTATTATTCTCAGAGCCTTGCATTGAATGGCATCCAATTTCTTGGCAGCAGCTACTCTACACGGCTCTAACAAAAAGCTACCATAATCGAGGACGCTTCTTATAAGAGCATTGTAAATAAGCTTCAAAGAGAAAGGATGCGCACCCCACCAAACTCCTGAAAGACATCTTAACATATTTATACGTTGTTCACACTTTGACTCAATGGATTCGCAATGTGGTATACCTGTAAGCTTAGAATCTAAAACAAAGCCTAAAAATTTTGCTACATTCTTATTGGGTAACAGCGCACCATTGTACCAAATTTCTATTGGTGGTGGATTACGCATCCTGGAGAAAAGGACTGCAACACTCTTATTTACCGACAATTCTAGGCCATGTTCGTCAAGCCAGGTTTTTAGGCAGGTTAGAGACCCTGATACTTTGTCACAGGCATTAAATATTGAGTTATCAATGCAGTAAATTAATAAATCGTCAGCGTACTGTAGAGTTTTAATGGAAATTGGGAGTGAGCGTTCTAGATCGTGTGTGTAAATATTATAAAGTATAGGACTCAAAACCGATCCCTGTGGCAACCCTCTCCACAAGAGTCTGAAGCCACTTGATGAATCTAGTTTTATCGTCCTTCCACTCATAATATTAACCACGAAATTGCTAAGTAGTGCGGGTACTTGTAAGGACTCCAGTTTTTTCTTGAGTAATGGAAGTAATACGCTGTCGTAGGCGGATTTTATATCTAAGAATGTAGCTACTACTGCATTATTATGTGTAAGAGCCAACCTAATGTCAGCAATAAGTATACTTATACAATCGATTGAGCTTTTGCCTTTTCGGAAACCGTATTGCGTGTTAGTTAAAATATTTTTAGATTCTATATACCATTCCAGGCGGTTTTTCACAAGATGTTCAGCTAATTTTGAAATTACGTTTGATAAGGCAATTGGTCTATATGACATAATATCGTTGGGTATTTTATTTGATTTTAAAATTGGAATAATAATTTGGGATTTCCACGTCAAGGGGATATTTCCTGTGACCATAATTGTATTAATTAGGTCGAGTATATAAAGTAGTGCGTTATCCTGAAGATTTTTATAAAATGCATAGGGAAGACCATCTTCTCCGGGAGCAGAATTGTTAGAATTTTTAACAATAGCTTTTAACTCCTCGAAGGTAAATGGAGAGTTGAGTCCTATTTTATCTAAAATTGGTGGTGGAAATGGAATGGTAGTAAATAACTCTTCCTGGGGAACATAAGGTGGTGATAAGTGATCAAGATATTGATCAGACAATTGATGTGGTAATGAATTTTGTTGGTTACTGACAGCAGACTTGAATTTTCTAATATTTTGCCACACTAATGAAGATGGTGTTTGAGGTGAAATAGACGAGCAGTAATGTCTCCAACCAGAGAATTTTTTCTGTTTGAATAGTTTTTTAGAATTCTCAACTGCCTCTTGGACAATTTTAAATTTATCAATTGACATGTCTGTGTTATAATCTAATTCAGCCTGTTTTCTTTTTTTAACAGCATCTGTACACTCTTTGTCCCACCACGGGGGTGATGGAATAAGGTCCAGAGCAGAATTTTTTAACGGGAACGTTTCGTTTGCAGCTTCCGTTATAATATCAGCCAATTTACTGGCACAAATATGTTCATTGTCTGTTGTTATTTGAGGGAGACATGGTATTTTAAGTTCGACTTTATCACTATATGCTGTCCAATCAGGGTTATTCAATCTATATTTTAGGCATGATTTTCGTTTTGGATGTCTGGGCTTATTCTCAGAAGTACAGATAAGAATTGGGAAATGATCACTTCCATAAGTACTCGGAAGTATGTTCCATATATATTTTAAAGCAAGATTGGGTGTACAAATTGATAGGTCGATGGCACTTAGACCTTCGTTTGGATTTGTTCTACGAGTTGGTCTTCCATCATTTAAAATGCATAGGTTTTGAGTATCAATTATATCAAGAAGTTCACTGCCATGCACATTAGAAGCCGAACTGCCCCATGAATAATGATGACAGTTAAAATCACCCATTATTATGAAGGGCTTGGGAAGAGAATTGATAATTGTGTTAAGCTCCAGTAAAACAGATGAAGATGGGTGTGGAATATAAATAGAAATAAAACAAATGTTTTCTACTATTGCTCCAACTATAGAAAAGTCACTACAATGAGAGGAAAAGGATAATGGGGTGAATAAATAAGATGATTTGATGAGTAAGGCGACACCGCCGTACCCATCATTTCTGTCTTCACGAAGACAGAAATAATTACTTATCCTAAAGGCAAAGCCAGGCTTAAGCCATGTCTCTGCCAATGCAAATATATATGGGTCAAATTTGTTTATTATATAAATAATGTCACTTTTCTTACTAACTGCGCTGCGGCAGTTCCACTGGACAATTTTTGAAGAATTGTCTAGTATCGTTCCGAAATGTATTCATTTCGGAACGGTAAGCAGATGGTTGAATCGATTTGTTGTTTAAAGCTTCAATTAAGGGGGCAACGTTGGACGGTAATAAAATATTGTTCTTTTTTAATGTATCAATTAATAGAGTAATAATATCAGTAAGTGTTTGTTGAGAAGTTTGGTCTTGGTTCATAGCATAACCACAGCCATTTTGACTTGGGGGCATATTGTAGTCTTTAATAAGCTCTTGGTGAGCTACGCGGTCGTGTCCTGTTGGAGCATTATATCGTGTACGTGGCTTAGGTTGTACAGTTTTTTTGTAGGATGTCCATGTGGGAGTCAATCGGTGGTTAGGCGATGGAGATGAATTTACAGCTGTTGTTGGTTTGACAGAACTTAATATGTCTGCATAAGATTTACCTACTGGTGGGTATATGTTGGACGCTTCGATATAAGAAATTGACTTTTCAGCCATTGATAATTTAATATTTTTCTGTCGCAAAAATTCGGGGCAGCATTTACTTGTTGCATAGTGAAAGCCAGAGCAGAGACAGCATACTGCACTGTCTTCTTCTCGGTCACATGAATCACCTGGGTGTTCATGGCCGCATTTAAAACAGCGTGGCTTAGAACGACATTGTGTTTTTGTATGACCAAACCTACAACACTTAAAGCACTATATGGTAGGGTACGTATAAAGTTCAACGGCTAGGGCATTATAACATATGAATATGTGCTTAGGAAGGATTTTTCCATCAAAAGTTACAACAACCGATTGAGAAGGTTTCCAAACCGGAGAACCATCAACTGTCACTTTATAATTCAGACGTCTTATTTTTAATATTTTGCCACACCCTGTAGGGACTGTGGTATTTTCTATTATTTCATCATCAGTCCATTCGGCCGGTACCCCACGGACCAGACCCATGCGCGTAATGCTAAAGGTCGGGATAAATGCCTTTAATTTCTCAATTGATAGGCTACTGTTATTGATGAAAGCGTTGGCATCAATGGAATTGCTGAATGATAGAGTAATCTTATTTCTCCCAATACGCTTGACGCTTCCATTTACAATATGTTTAATATTGTGCTTTTGTAAAAATCTGCCAAACGTTAGCGGGTGGAGTGTTGAGCCATCATTAGGGGAAGATTGTTATCGCTGCACATGTACTACGTAGGGGGCACTGTCAGAGACATCATAATGACTTCGACCGACTGGGATGAAATTATTTTGCTTTTCTTTGGAATTTACATTTTCAGTGACCTTGTTATTTTGTAGTTGCTGTTGTGATTGTGGAGTCGGGGAAATGACCGATACGGGTTCGTTTATTACATCATTGTTACTAGTGGTATGACTTTTATTCCTTCGTTTGTTGCCACTAGTGGAGGGAATTGGGTTGTTTAATATGCTTTGATTTTCTGTATCACGTCTTGTTAGAGATTCATCAATGTCCATTATCACCTGTTCTAACACGGAGTCGTTTTCAATTGTTACAAAGCATCCGGCTACCGGAACGGGAGGGACAGGAGTTGTTCCACCGGGGTCCGGCAGTTCCTCCATGGTGAAAAGACAATAATAAGGACTTACCTAGATAAATTAAGCACTAAAAAATATAAACCTAAACAAGATATACACAAATATAATATAACACTACTTATCTGATCACTATTTACATAAAATTTACAATTTTAAAAGTTCAAATCAAAAAATCGCGCCCGATAAGTTAGAAGGTTTCCCGCGCTTTTTCCAAAGTCAATTGATGGTATATTTTTATTTTCTGTCAACTGTCAAATTTTAGTGTCAGAAAGTTTTTTAGTTGTCTAAACAAGTAAAATCCCCGTCACGAGAAGCTATAAATTATGTAAACAAACATCTTTTACTAAGTAAACATTTTATACTGCGAGATAATAATAAATTGACCATATTCAATCGACATGAAATATAGACGGGTTATATGAAAGTAACAACCTATTTAATTTAGTCGGATCATATTTTAACGACGCAAAGCGCTATCGTTTGTGTTTCTTGGTACCGGACGCAGGGATTGTAAACTATCGGAACGCCATTTTGAAATAAACGCGTCATTCGAGTTTCGAATGCGTACGAGTTTTATTTTCACAAATTAATTTTTTTTGTTGGTCCAAATGTTGTGAACTCCTGAACACTTGTTTACATAATTTATAGCTTCTCGTGACGGGGACTTTATTGTCTTTGAGTTTCATGCTATTGTTTTGTTCAGAATAACTCCCGTACTTTTATTTATTCTGTGGTTTATAACTGCAGAAGTACAGTCATGGGTACAAATTTTTACGATCTTTGACTTTATTTCTACCAAATGTCGCAATGTACTCGTAATTGTAGGTAATTAGTGCACTTGTTAACTGTTTGCGACACTACCGGCAGGTGATTGGTATTTGGGTGCATCTTTTGATTGTAAGTTAGTTTTAATTGTTTTTTTCTTAAATAATATTGTTTTATTTCTTTTGTATTATATATATATATATATATATATATTTAAATATATATGTTTATATATATATATATATAAACATATATATTTAAATATAAGTAATTATATATTAAGTACCTATTTAATTATATTTTATATAATATTATATTTAAGTATTTCAATGATAAATATATTTAATAATAGCAACACCGATAGCAGTGATGATTTTAATACATGTAGCTCATCCTGCTCCGTTAGCAGTGACGACAGTTTTAAGAGTATCCCTTCTCTTCAGGACACCTTGAATTCTCATTTTATGTACGAACCTAAGAATTTTAATGCTGTTCACATCAACGCGCAGAGTATTCCGGCCCATTTCCCTGATATGCTGGCGTCATTCGATTTAAAAAACTTACATGCAATAGTAGTGTCCGAATCATGGTTGAAACCCTGCCTACCGTCTGTCTCTTATTCTATCCCTGGTTTTGTTTTAATCCGTAACGATCGATTAGGCAGGGCTGGTGGTGGTGTTGCAATTTACTTACGTGCCCATTTCCCTCACTCGATTGTAAGTATGTCTGCGCAACCACCGCCTTCCAATGCCGGCGAACATTTGTTTATTGAGATTCTTCTCTCTCATACCAAAATTCTTCTCGGTGCCTACTATTGCCCTTCTTTACACATTAACTACTTCGCCTCGTTTGAGAGTATATTAGAGAACCTTGGTCCCCTATACAGTCATACCATTATAATGGGTGACTTCAATACCTGTATGATAAAAAATGATTCTCGCTCCAATACCTTGAACTCTATTATAAAATCTAACAACATGCACTTACTACCTTTAAATCCTACTCACTATTTACCCAATACTACTCCATCCCTTCTGGATTTACTCATTGTTTCATCTCCTGGACATGTTGCTAAGCACGGCCAATGTTCTGCTGATGCTTTTTCACATCACGACTTGATCTTCCTTTCCTATAAGATACGTCCCCCAAAACCTAAACCGACCATCCTTCTGCAGCGCAATTTTAGTGCCATGAATTTGGATAGTCTTTGCCAAGATGCCAACGACATTGACTGGTCGATATTGGTAAATGCTAATACTGTAGACGACAAAATGACAATTTTTAATGCGAACCTAACTCTTCTCTATGATACTCATGCCCCTCTACGTAACATTAAAATTAAGCATCTGCCGGCTCCTTGGCTTACAGAGGACATAAAAAATGTGATGCATAAAAAGGCTTCTTCTAAAACTAAATATAAAATTAACCCTACTGATTTGAACAAGTCTAAATACATCCGCATGAGAAACCATAGTAACTTAGTGTGCCGAGACGCTCAGCGACGTCACATACATGGTTCAATTGAAAATAGTGATTCATCGAAAGTCTGGAAGTTTTTAAGGTCGTTGGGTATTGGAAAATCTCGACCGAATTCCGTGCCTAAAGTCTTAGATATTGACTCCTTAAACACTCACTTTTCTTCCTCTTCAAATATCTCGCCTTCAGTCAAAGCTCACACTCTACAACACCTTTCATCTTTACCTATCCCTGACTATGATCCTTTCTCTTTCACCACATTCACAGCCTGTGAGGTTAAAAGGAGCGTTTTGTCTATTATTTCTAATGCAGTTGGTAACGACGGTATTAGTCGTAATATGATTGTACCCATCCTAGATATCATCCTTCCTATCCTGTGTCATATCCTGAATTTCTCTATTGAAAATTGTGACTTCCCCTCCACTTGGAAAGAAGCCCAAATCATACCCTTACCTAAAAAACTTAATCCTAAATCCTTCGCTGAATATCGTCCCATTTCTATACTCCCATTCCTCTCCAAAGTCCTTGAACGCCTCGTCCATAATCAACTTAACCTCTTCCTGAATAAAAATAATCTCCTTAATCCTTTTCAATCCGGATTCCGCCCTGGTCATAGCACGGTTACTGCCCTTCTCAAGATCACAGACGATATCCGCCTTGGTATGGATAAGGGTGTGGCGACCTCGCCTTATTTTATGATGTTCGAACTCTTTGTTGACAGCCTAATTTTCTCATCCGATATATTTGAATTTCATATGTCGATGGTAGAATTGGTTGCCAAGGTTTCGATATATTATTTTGACAAGTTAGAATATAGATTTTTCTCTTGCAATGTTTGGTTGATAAAAAAACATTATTTATTTTTCCTACTAAAAAAAGGATTAACAATTGGATGGATCTGATTCACCAATTCTTGTGAATATATGTAAATAAATTATGAAAACAAAGAAGATGAATTAATATAATAAAAATCCATCACATACAAATCCTAGAGCACTTGACGGTCACAACGGAATAATATCTTCCTGGGACCGTCGATATAAAAGATAAGTACCCAGACCTTCCTATTAATCTAGAAGAGGACCCTTCTCTGTTCTTCCCCGGCTCTTACGCCTCAGCCGTAAAACGCCGGAACTGCAAGTGCCATCCCATTCCTGTCTCAGTATTTAAGTAACAGTAGATAGGGTTGGCACACATAAAAGTAATTGGGATTTCCCGGGAGTTTTCCCGGAGGTCCCAAATTGGTGACCAGCGACGGAGTGCTGAACAGTGCAGAGCTGCAACTAGACGACAGGAGCCTAGAAGATTCCGTCGTCTTACCTCTTTTAGTGTGTGAAAGTGTCAAGGTACCCAAATTCGTCAGTTCCTGTCCCGGATTGTCGCAAACGACATTCCGAGGTCCCTGTTTATTTTTTTTTAAGCGGACGCTGCCGGCGCATTCCTTTTATGTGGCGAACTTAATTATGTGTTTTTTAGAATTTTTGTTTTTCTATATCGTAGGCTATGCCTATAGGTGTAGATCGCCGCATCACGATCATTCTAGCCCAGAACAGCCTTGTAGAACCTAGAAAGGAATAAAAATTAATTTCCTTTGTTTTTTTTTCCTGTTGTCATTGTGCAATTGTTTTCTGTGCTTTGAAAATTTTCAGATTGGTACCTTCTGGAAGTTTTTTACTTCCCGGACGTGCAGTTGGATTGAAAGGCGTCGACGATGACGGGACAAGAGGCTCGTCCGTCGGGACCGACTGCAGAAAGGGAGGCGTTTTTCGAGGCATCGAATGATAGTCAGGATGGGCAAGTATGCGTCGGCCGGGTGAGTATTCGTACACCTGTTTTTTGTAAGGACAGGCCTGCCCTGTGGTTTGCCAGTCTTGAGTCGCAATTCGTTATTAATAAAATCACTCAGGAAGTGACAAAACTTTATTATGCCGTGGCACACTTAGATATTAGTTGCACCAGGGAGGTCGAAGCATTGATTATTCGACCCCCTGCCGATTCCCCGTACACCAAGTTAAAACAAGCGATTGTCTCGAGTTTCTCGCAATCGCATGAGGAAAACATCAGACAGTTATTAGGTGGCGAGACAATCGGGGATAGGGAGCCGTCCTCGTTTTTACGGCATTTAAGGACGCTCGCGAATAAAAATTTTCCGGAGGAGGTTCTCAAATCGATTTGGCTTAGACAACTTCCTCTGCAAATCCAAATTGTTTTAGAGGCGCAGCCATTGCAAGAATTAAATATGACGGCACAATTAGCGGATCGCTTATTTGAAATTATATCGCAAGATCCGTCGCAGTCTTGCAGTGTGCGTACAGCCGAACCGTCCAAACCTTCCAAGATTTCGGAGTTGGACGAAGTTAGAAGCCAGGTTTCTACGCTGGCAGGGATGGATGCATCGGCCATGGATAGTAGTTCTCAAGATGTCCGGTCGCTTAATAAGAATCATTCCTGTAACAAACAAAATCGCGGCCGAAGTCGTAATAATAATAATAGTAGGTCGCGTGTTAAAAATCAGAATTTGTGCTGGTACCATAATCGTTTTGCCGGTAGGGCTTCGAAGTGCGTTCGGCCCTGCAATTGGAAGGCAGCACAATCTGGGCAACGCATACCGCGGTCGGTAGCAACTATGAGCGACCGCGGATTTAAAAGTCGTAGGTTGTTCGTTAGTGATCGTGCAACTAAAATAAATTTTTTAGTAGATACAGGTTCGGATATCTGCTGTTTCCCGCGACGCTTAATAAAGGGTCGTTTAGGGGAGAGCGGGTTCGAGTTGTTTGCCGCAAACCAGTCATCTATTAAAACCTACGGCACAACCACTCTTCATTTAGACTTCGGTTTAAGAAGAGAGTTCACTTGGAACTTTGTAATCGCAGATGTTAGCACTCCAATTATTGGCTCAGACTTTTTGAGCCACTATAATTTGTTACCTGACTGCCGTCGACAACGGATAATCGATGGAGTTACCAAACTGAACGTTGTAGCAACTGGCAAACGTTGCGCAGTCCAGTGTTAGGGCCATCGTACTCCCGAGTAACAGTTATACGGATTTGCTTTCAGATTTTCCCGATATTACGCGCCCACCAGGTATTGATAGGGTAGTCAGACATTCGACTAGGCACCACATCGAAACAACAGAGGGACCACCTATTTCGTGCAGACCACGACGGCTGGCCCCCGATAAACTTCGTGTGGCGCAGCAAGAGTTCGACGCAATGGTTCGAGCTGGTACAGCTAGGCCTTCGGATAGTCCTTGGTCATCACCCTTGCACCTAGTTTCTAAAAAGGATTCAACCTGGCGTCCGTGTGGCGATTACCGGATATTAAACGCGCGAACTATCCCGGATAGATATCCGGTTAGGCATATCGGTGATTTTGCTAGCAACTTAGCTAAGTCAACGGTATTTACGACCGTAGATTTGGTTAAAGCTTACAATCAAATTCCCGTATTTAAAGGGGATATTTGCAAAACTGCGATTATAACACCGTTCGGGTTATTCGAATTTCCCTACATGACATTCGGTTTACGAAATGCAGGTCAGACTTTTCAACGATTTATTGATGAAGTCGTGCGAGGCCTCGATTTCTGTTACGCATACGTTGATGACATCCTGGTACATTCCGTGGATAAGCCGAGTCATGCGGAACACCTCAAAATACTGTTCGGTAGGTTACGACAGTTCGGTGTTGTTATTAACCCGGCAAAGTGCGTTTTTGGTACATCTGAGGTTACCTTTTTAGGTTATCAGATCAATGCAGAAGGCACAAAGCCGCCTAACGAGCGAATACAAGCGCTCGCAGAGTTCCCGCCTCCTAAAACTGTGCAGGGAATGCGACGTTTTTTAGGAATGTTAAATTTCTACCGCAGATTTTTACCCGGTGCAGCGAAATATCAGGCACCTCTGGTTGATGCGATTTCATCCACTCAAGGGAAAGGTACACAACCATTCCCTTGAACGGATGCCTTAGAAAAAGACTACATAGCTTGTAGGGATAGCCTCACAACAGTTACTTTGTTGTCACACCCTGATAGTAACGCGCAGTTAGGTTTATTTACCGACGCGTCAGGTACTCATGTAGGCTCGTGTTTACAACAACGTAAGAGCGAGAATGAGAGTTGGCATCCCTTAGCCTTTTTCAGTAAAAAATTAACAGAAAAGCAGAAGGAGTGGCCCGCTTATTATAGGGAACTCCTAGCTGTTTACGAGAGTGTTCAGCATTTCAGACATTTCTTGGAATAAATAAATAAATAATAAATAAATAAATCGTTTATTTCGAAAAATTGTTACAATCATTATACTAGAAGTTGTGAGGCTATTATGATCATGTTCATTCTTGAGTATCTGCTGCTGAGATAGGCTCATCACCTGTGTTTCAGCATACAGCGCTCTCCCCCGAAGGTTAGCAGTTAGCCGTACTTACAAAACAATTGAATACAATTTAAATCTTATACTAAGATATCTAAACGTATAAACAAAACTAAAATTAAACCGTTTTATTTGACATGTAGTGTAAAAGTGAGTCCTCTAGGTGTATTAAATGTGAAAGTGAGTGTATGAGTGTGAGAGGGTGTGTGGATTGAAAATGGTGAGTGTGTGATTTGTACACAGACCTAGGATTTACTACGTAATGAATTCTGGGTCATTGGATTTGTAAGAAGATGTGTGTGAGGTGTATAAAAGCGTGAGTTTAAAAGTATGTATGAATGCTATTAGTTTGACTAAAGATATGCATAAATTCATAGGAGCAGGAAGTACTTATTGTAAAGTCTTTATAAGTTCTTCAGTTTCTTCGTAGGTCATTTCTTGTAGCCAAACTGTGACTTTATGTTTTACTTCTGATTTTGTTAACATGTATGTATTCAAAATTTTGTTGATTTTATTATAAAGAAAAGGTCCCAAAAAGTAAAAAGACTTTTTAATGAATGATGTTTTTATTGAATTTGGTAGTTCACAGACTTTGTATTTTCTTCTTTTTGTCAAAACTACGGGGTCGTACTTTAGTCTTGAGTGTTGCATTGTTATTATGTTCAAAATAAATAACTGGCGTACAGTTAGGACCTCACAATACTTATAAAGTAGATTGGTTGGGTACAAAAATGGTTTACCTGTTGCAACCTTTAAAATACCGCGTTGTGCTACTTCTATAGTATGCAGGCGCGTTTTGGGAGCACCACCCCAAGAGGATATACAGTAGTTAATTAATGACTGACATAGACTTAAATAAATTTGTTTTGTTATGTTTGGATTTGCAATGTGTTTTAGTTTTTTGAAAATGAACATAATTTTTCGAATACGGCTACTTATGGATTCTATATGATTTTGAAAAGTTAACTTATTGTCAATTATAACACCTAAATATTTAATATTATGAGTTCGATCAAGCTTATCACATTTACAATTTAAGATATTATTAGTTACTGTTAAACAATTGTCTTTATGAGCATATAAATTAAGATTTTGGTTTGGAGGGATGGACCTCATTGAGAAAGTGATGAACTTAGTCTTTTCAATATTGAGTGACAGAAAGTTGGATCGTAGCCAGGATTTTACAGTGTTAAAGCCATTCTGGGCAGCATCGAAAACATCTTTCCAAGTATTTGCAGCAAAGAGTAAAGCTGTATCATCAGCGTAGGAAATGAGTTTACCGTTGAATGGTTGAAATAGACACAGATCATTCATATATATTAAGAATAAAGTTGGACCGAGGATACTTCCCTGGGGAACGCCATAGGTCACAGGTAAGTTGGTACTTATGTAATTTCCTAATTTAACACTTTGGTTTCGATCAGTCAGGTAATTTTTGAGTAATTCAAGTTGGTTCCCGCGAATTCCAATGTGTTCCAGCTTAGTGATGAGGTGTGGGACAGAAACCGTATCAAAAGCTTTCGCCAAATCGAGGAAGATTGAGATACATTTTTTACCACCGTCTAAATTTGTTGAGACATAGTCAGTCAATTCATGTACTGCTTCGTTTGTGGATTTACCACAACGAAAACCAAATTGAGAGTTTGCAAAAATATGGTTACTTTCAATGTAGTCAACTAATCTCTTATTTATAATGCGTTCAAGTAATTTTGAAATAGAAGGAAGAATAGATATTGGACGGTAGTTAATGATACGGTCTCTGTCACCAGCTTTATAAATTGGTATGATACGTGATAATTTAAGATCATTAGGGAAAATGCCTTTTTTTATACATGAATTAAAAATGTGTGCCAGTGGTGGAACCAGAAAGTTTTTATATTGTTTAAGGAATTGATTTGAGATTTGATCCCATCCAACTGAGCATTCATTTTTAAGATTCATTATAAGCCTCTCTACCTCCTCATTGTCTGTGCTAATTAATACAAAAGAATTTAGTTGAGTGGGCGAAGTTATAGATGATGTTTGTTGAGCCCTTGGTGTAGATTTTATTTGCTCCGCTAAAAGTTTTCCAACATTCGCGAAATAATCATTTACAGCGTTAACAGATGCAATTGGAGTATCTTCAATCATGAGTAGCTCCTTAGGATAGTCATTTGTTTTTTTAGTTCCAGAAATATCTTTAATTGCCTGCCATATCTTTTTACTATTATTTCCTGCCATTTCGATCTTGTCTTTCTCGTAAGCTCTTCTAACTTTTTTTAGCTTTGAGTTGCAGAAATTTCTATAGCGTATGTATATCAGTTTGTACGTGTCGTTGTTTGGGAATTTTAAATAATTTTTGTGCAACTTATCTCTATGGCGAATGCAGCGCAGCAATCCAGCTGTCATCCACGGTTTTATTAGTTTTTTACGACAGGATAGGTTTACTATTTTCGTATTATTTTTGATAACTGTGTGAAGTGCTTGTAATAGATAGGTCATTTTAAAATTAGGGTCTAAAGAGTCATACATAGGTTTTAAGTTAGTAGTATAGAGTTCTTCTGTTATTGAATCATAGTTTATGATAGTTTTTGTTTTTATTGCATAGTCCCGTTTTAATTTGAGTTCTAAATGCAGAAGAGTTGGTCTATGGTCCGTAAGAGTTGAATTAAGTACTAGAGTTGTGGCCTGAAAGTTAGTTCGTAGCATAACGTGATCCAAACAAGTCCCACTTGCGTCTCTCGTAATAAAATAGTGAGCTGGTAATATGCCATGAAAGGCTAGTAAGTTTAGATATCGAAATGAGTTTTCATCACATTTTCCTTTATTAATAGGAATATTGATATCACCCATTATAATTAAATTTTTGGCCTTAGAGTATTCTGTTAGAGTTTTATTTAAGGAGTTTAAAAATTTATCTAGATTTCTAAAAGAAGGAGGACGATAAATTGCAAGAACTATAGTATCAGGTTCTGTTAGTATGATAAGACAATTTCCTTCATCAAAATTGGGTTCTTTACTTTTAAAACTCAATTGTTGATTTATATAGACAACGATACCGTCGTTTTTATTAAAATTCGAATTGGTACAGATAAAATTATATCCATTTAAGGAAGGAATCACTGGAGCACATTGTAACCAGCACTCTGTTAGGACTATAATGTCAAAATGTACTTTCATCCTTGCTAATGAAATTTCTAGGCCGGGCATATTACAGCAGATGCTTCGAATATTTTCGGCTAGAATAGTAAGATTTTTAGTTGCTGCCGGTAAATGTTTACTACAGTTATCTAAATCGCACTCAAAAACTCTAGAAACTGAGATATTGTCTAAGTCTTGAGATAATTCTGTTAGGTCACCTAACATACTGGCGGAAAAAAGCTTGACCAAGTATGTTGATTCTGGTTATTACTAATACATTTATTAGAAAAGATTCACGCATAATTATTGATTTCATAGTTTTCGACGTAGATAGTGTTGATGTATTTTGTATGGTACAGTTCATGTAAGGTGTAGTGTGATGTGTGAGTGTGATTTTTGATAGTGGTGGTTGCGTTTGCGTATTAAAAATTAATTGATATAATTTATAAACGGTATGTAATTTATCTCTACAGTCTTTAAGAGTATTCATATATATTTGACTACAGATAAGGTGAAAGATTGACAAAAAATATTGAATGTAAAAATCAAAACTTAGTATTAAACGGAGTTGTAAAACTGTTGTTGTTGTCTTCGGAAGCGCAACATGTGACCATATTTACGGATCACAAACCTCTAATTTTCGCGTTTAAACAGCGAAGAGAAAAGTTACCACCGGTTCAATTAAACCAGTGAGTTTCATTAGCCAATTTACCACTGATTTCGTGTACGTTAAAGGCGACGACAATGTAGTGGCAGATGCGATGTCGCGCATAGAGGCAATTTCTCTTACAGACGACTACGCTGCTCTGGCTGAAGCTCAGAAGGTGGACGAGGAACTTGTTACGTTGCGAGCAGATTCTTCTTTGAAATTAGAATCTGTTCCTATTCCAGGAACGGATATTTCTGTAACATGCGATGTATCAACGGGGAAACCGAGACCGTATTTACCCGCATCCTTTCGACGGCCTGTATTTCTCAGATTGCACAATCTCGGCCACCCTAGCGCGCGCACAAGCGCACGCCTGGTCGCAGATCGTTACATCTGGCCGTTACTTAGGAAAGATTGTATGTCTTGGGCACGTTGTTGTGTCTCATGCCAGCGTAGCAAAATTACCAGGCATGCTTCATCTCCGTTAGGCAATTTTGCCAGCACAAGTTCTCGTTTTCAGCAGGTACATTTAGACATAATCGGACCGATGCCGCATTCAAACGGTTTTACGTACTGCCTCACCGCAATCGATAGATTTACGAGGTGGGCAGAGGCATGGCCGATGTCATGTATCACTGCTGAGGAGGTAGCAAATACCTTTGTCAACGGGTGGATTTCGCGATTTGGTGTACCACTCGTTGTCACTACTGACCAAGGCAGACAGTTTGAGTCTACCTTGTTTAATGAGTTGTTACAGTTTTGCGCAACTAAGCGAATTAGGACAACCAGTTATCATCCGCAAGCTAATGGGATGGTAGAACGTTTACACAGACAGCTTAAGGCTGCTTTAATGTGCCATGCAGAGACATGGAGTAAAGCCTTACCGCTGGTTCTGCTAGGTATTAGAACAGCACTCAAGGAAGACTTGAAATGTTCTGCTGCCGAGTTATTATATGGAGAGCCTTTGAGACTTCCAGGGGATTTCGTGGTACCATCCTTGCCAACCAGTGATAGTAGTGCGCATGATTTTTTGGCACAGCTACGTAAGGTTGTAGCAGATCTTCGACCAATTCCTGCGTCTCGGCATTCGTCTCCTTCAGTTTTCACTTTTAAAGAAATGTCGACCACTACGCACGTGTTTTTACGTGACGATACGGTCCGACGTTCTCTTCAGCCACCCTATACTGGACCATATAAGGTCCTCAGTAGAGGGGCAAAAACCGTCACGATTGATGTGGGGGGAAAAAGGCAGGAGGTAAGCGTGGACAGAGTTAAACCAGCACATCTCGAGGCTGAGGATGATCATGTATCGACCTCAGTGCAACCAGGCAGCAACCCATTGGACGTACCTCTCACGGTGTCTGTTCCTCCGGTCGGAAATTTAATTCCATTGCCTGTCTCGAAGGAGTCTCCTCCACCAGCCTTGGATCCTGTCGTTTCGACGCGTTCTGGACGTCGAGTCAAATTTAGGGATGTTTTGGATCTGTGAATCCTTAGTCCCGAGATAATTTGAGTTTTAGTTAATGTAAATTGTTATTTTGTATAATTTGGTTGACCTGACGTCCCGAATTTCAACTTCCTCTATGGTCATCACAGATTTGTTTGATTCTGAATGACTATGGGACAATTTTGTTCATCCTTCCGATTACGGGCGGCCTCCCTTTTTGGTGGGGATGTTCGTCTTCGTGGGGGGGTGATGTGGCGACCTCGCCTTATTTTATGATGTTCGAACTCTTTGTTGACAGCCTAATTTTCTCATCCGATATATTTGAATTTCATATGTCGATGGTAGAATTGGTTGCCAAGGTTTCGATATATTATTTTGACAAGTTAGAATATAGATTTTTCTCTTGCAATGTTTGGTTGATAAAAAAACATTATTTATTTTTCCTACTAAAAAAAGGATTAACAATTGGATGGATCTGATTCACCAATTCTTGTGAATATATGTAAATAAATTATGAAAACAAAGAAGATGAATTAATATAATAAAAATCCATCACATACAAATCCTAGAGCACTTGACGGTCACAACGGAATAATATCTTCCTGGGACCGTCGATATAAAAGATAAGTACCCAGACCTTCCTATTAATCTAGAAGAGGACCCTTCTCTGTTCTTCCCCGGCTCTTACGCCTCAGCCGTAAAACGCCGGAACTGCAAGTGCCATCCCATTCCTGTCTCAGTATTTAAGTAACAGTAGATAGGGTTGGCACACATAAAAGTAATTGGGATTTCCCGGGAGTTTTCCCGGAGGTCCCAAAAGGGTATGTTGACCGTGCTTACTCTTCTTGACTTTTCCAATGCCTTTAATACCGTTGATTTTGATATACTCCTGGGTGTGCTGCGCTCTATTAACTTATCACAGGCTGTAACTGACTGGTTTCGCAGCTACCTGTTTGGGCGTCGGCAGCGTGTTCGTCTTGAAGAAAACTACTCTTCTTGGTGTGACACGTTGGCTGGCGTCCCTCAGGGTGGCGTTCTCCCTCCTCTCCTCTTCGCTATCTTCATAAATTCTATTTCTGACCACCTAACCTCTTCCTATCACTTATATGCTGACGACCTTCAGATTTATTTCCAATCTCCTTACCCTGATCTAAATGATGCCATACATCACATTAATAATGATCTCCTTCGCGTAACAGACTGGAGTACGACCTTTGGCCTTACAGTGAACCCCAGCAAAACGCAGGTCATAATTCTAGGTAGCAGACAGATGATCTCCAGGATAGACTGGAGTAACCTATCACCTGTAGTTTTTGATGGGGTCAACATTCCATTCAGCAATGCTGTCAAAAACCTTGGTATCATGATGGATCAGCACTTATCATGGACTCTGCAGATGGAAACCGTTAGTCGGAAACTGTTTGCTGCAGCAGGTTCACTTAAACGACTGCGTAATTTCCTACCTACGGCTACTAAAATTGCGCTTGCACAATCTCTTCTCCTCCCTATCCTAGATTATGCCGACGCCAGCTATCTTGATCTTACTGAGGAGCAACTAAATAAGCTTGAGCGGCTTCAAAATTTTTGTATTAGGTTCATATTTGGCTTGCGCAAGTATGACCATATCTCACAATTTCGTTCTAAGCTCAAGTGGCTCCCAATTCGCCTTCGACGGAACTCTCATATCCTGTCTCTACTGTATTCTATTCCCTTAAACCCTTCTTATCCACGCTATCTCAAAGATCATTTTAAATTTTTACATACCAATAATACTCTGAATCTTAGATCTACAGAGACCCTTCTTCTTCAGGTTCCCATACACAAGAGCTCCTTCTACGATAAATCGTTTACCGTAGAAGCCGTAAGACTTTGGAACTTATTACCATTGTCAGCACGACAAGCTCAAACACTGAACATGTTTAAAAGTCGAGTCAAACATTTTTACCTTTCTTCACTTTCGTAAACTAACTGCTGTATGTTCTTATGTTATTTATTATTAAGCTATATTATAATGTGACATTTTTCGTGTATGTATACAA
The DNA here is from genome assembly GCA_954871355.1 of Cabera pusaria. Classification (NCBI taxonomy): domain Eukaryota; kingdom Metazoa; phylum Arthropoda; class Insecta; order Lepidoptera; family Geometridae; genus Cabera; species Cabera pusaria. The sequence continues at coordinate 27,629,682 of OX940896.1, forward strand.
ATCTTTCTATATGTATCTATGTACATATTTTATGTATGTTTATATATGGTACTAGAAGTCCCCCGCGGCTACGCCCGCGTTAAAAACTCCTTCTATTTACTTAAAACTTTTCTTTTGTAAAAACGATTCTATCATTAAAGACATCAAATAAAAATTAGCCAAATTGGTTCACCTGTTTTCATGTTATCGCGTGACTAAGACAAATCAGGATTCATATTTTTAAAACCCGAAAAACCCAATAAAGCGCAATCCGAAACTATATTGATTTTCAGACTTTTTTACCCCAGTTCACTCTTTTAGGGTGGCATTTTGAAAAAGTCTGAAACTCGTATTTACTTATTTATTTACAGAAGTACTTGTGTGAAATGTCAAATAAAATGATTATCCAAAATTTGAACCCCCGCTTCATCCCTTGAAGAGTGAATTTTGAAAAATCCTTTCTCAGCGGATACCTACGTCAAAATGTCTATCTGGATGCAAAATATCAGCGCAATCCGAAACAATATTGATTTCAGACATTGTTGCTCCACTTCACCCTTTTAGGAATAGAATTTCAAAAAGCCTGAAACACGTATTTAATCATTTATTTACCCCTCTTAGGGGTGGAATTACAAAAAAACCTGAAACACGTGTTTACTTATTTTTTTACTGAAGCACTTGTGTAAAGTTTCGAATATAAGAGACAATCAATTCTTGTTTCTCCATACAAACTTTGAACCCTCGTTTCATCCTCTTCAGGGATGAATTTTGGAAAACCTTTCTCAGAGGGAACTAACGTCGTAATTAATAACTATCTGCATGCCAAATTTCAGCGCAATCCGAAACAATATTGATTTTTACACTTTATTACCCCATTTCACCCTCTTAGGGGTGGAATTACAAAAAAACCTGAAACACGTGTTTACTTATTTTTTTACTGAAGCACTTGTGTGAAGTTTCGGATAGAAAAGACTATCTAATCTTGTTTCTCCATACAAACTTTCAACCCCCGTTTTATCCCCTTCGAGGGTTAATTTTGAAAATCCTTTCAAAGAGGGATCTAACGTCGTAATAACTATCTGCATGCCAAATTTCAGCGTAATCCGAAACAATATTGATTTTACACTTTATTACCCCATTTCACCCTCTTAAGGGTGGAATTAAAAAAAAAACCTGAAACACGTGTTTACTTATTTTTTTACTGAAGCACTTGTGTGAAGTTTCGGATAGAAAAGACTATCTAATCTTGTTTCTCCATATAAACTTTGAACCCCCGTTTCATCCCCTTAGAGGGTTAATTTTGGAAAATCCTTTCTCAAAGGGAATTAACGTCGTAATAACTATCTGCATGCCAAATTTCAGCGCATTCCGAAACAATATTGATTTTACACTTTATTACCCCATTTCACCCTCTTAAGGGTGGAATTTCAAAAAACCTGAAACACGTGTTTACTTATTTTTTTACTGAAGCACTTGTGTGGAGTTTCGGATAGAAAAGACTATCTAATCTTGTTTCTCCATACAAACTTTGAACCCCCGTTTCATCCCCTGCGAGGGTTAATTTGAAAAATCCTTTCTCAGAGGGAACTAACGTCTTAATAACTATCTGCGTGCCAAATTTCAGCGCAAACCGAAATAATATTGATTTTCACACTTTATTACCCCATTTCACCCTCTCAGGTGTGGATTTAAAAAAAAACCTGAAACACGTGTTTACCTAATTTTTTACTGAAGCACTTGTGTGAAGTTTCAGATAGAGAAGACTATCTAATCTTGTTTCTCCATACAAACTTTGAACCCCCGTTTCATCCCCTTCGAGGGTTAATTTTGGAAAATCCTTTCTCAGAGGGAACTAACGTCGTAATAACTATCTGCATGCCAAATTTCAGCGCAATCCGAAACAATATTGATTTTCACACTTTATTACCCAATTTCACCCTCTTAGGGGTGGAATTAAAAAAAAACCTGAAACACGTGTTTACTTATTTTTTTACTGAAGCACTTGTGTGGAATTTCAGATAGAAAAAACTATCTAATCTTGTTTCTCCATACAAACTTTGAACCCCCGTTTCATCCCCTTTGAGGGTTAATTTTGGAAAATCCTTTCTCAGTGGGAACTAACGTCGTAATAACTATTTGCATGCCAAATTTCAGCGCAATCCGAAACAATATTGATTTTACACTTTATTACCCCATTTCACCCTCTTAGGGGTGGAATTCCAAAAAAACCTGAAACACGTCTTTACTTATTTTTTTACTGAAGCATATGTGAAGTTTCGGATAGAAAAGACGATCTAATCTTGTTTCTCCATACAAACTTTGAACCCCCATTTCATCCCCTTAAGGGGTGAATTTTGGAAAATCCTTTCTTAGTACACCCTTACGTACTAAGACAAATATACCCTCCAAATTTCAAGTCTCTACGACCAGCGGTTTAGGCTGTGCGTTGTCTGTCAGTGAGTCAGTGAGTCAGTGAGTCAGTGAGTCAGTCAGTATGTCAGGACAAAGATTCTTATAGTATTAGAAGATATATATATATATATATATTGTATCTATATATGTATGTTTTAAAGGCTTAGGTCAGGTGGAATTAAATACGGCGTCACTTTTGAACAATTACACTTATTTATTTCACTTTCACTAAACTATTTTTACTTGTGTCTCCGTCCGCTCCACAATATAGACTGCCGTGCACTCCAAACGCATCGCCCGACCGCGCCACCACAATCGAGTTGGGGTACGATCGGCCGAAACTTCCGGTTGCCAGTCACAGAGCAAGTAAATTAGTCAAAACAACTCTTTAAACATCTTATAAATTTTGGTGATCAATTATGTTGACAATTAGATACCTAATAAAATATAAATATAATCCTTATTTTTAATAAAGTAGATAAGTAATTTTAATGATAATATTTAATAAATCGTAATACAGAGCAAGTAAATCAGTCAAAACGACTCTTTAAACATCTCATAAATTGTGGTGAATAATTATTTTGACAATTAGATACCTAATAAAGTATAATTAATAATACTTGTTTTAAATTAAGTAGAAAAGTAATTTTAATGGCACTATTTAATAAATCGTAACACAGAGCAAGTAAATTAGTCAAAACAACACTTTCATTTAATCATCTCATAATAATTGTGTTGATTAAATAAGTTGCTAATAAAATTGAAATAACAATCCTTATTCCAAATGAATCAGTTAAGTAATTTAAGGACTATATTTATAAAACCTAACAGTTTATATATGTGTGTATTTTGTATATATTTATAAGTATGTATTGGACAAAGAGAGTATTTATTATTGTTTAATTTTTTTTTTTGCAATTTTGCTTGTGTATTTTCTTTTAGTTTTAATTTTTATTAGAGTTAACTGAGATGTTATTCTTGCACTCTACCGTATAGTTATGAAATAGTTCCTAGCAATACACGGTTGTCTGGAAGAGATCGCTACTTAGCGATAAGACCGCCGCTTGTACTTTAGATTTAACATTAATGTAATTACCGTTGTCATTTTTATGTGCAATAAAGAGTTATCATTCATTCATTCATTCATTCTTGACGTACGCCTCCACCAGCGACTGGATCTTTGTGGGGTTGATCTCTCCCGTCTTGTTGTGGCAGATCTGCACATATATACATACGTTACACAAACATTCGCACAGAGGCGTACAACCAGTCCCGCCTTCGCAGGCTCGCATCTAAATGAACCCTCCGCGTGATCTTTGCGTGGAGATGTTACGGGTATATAACTTTTTTCTTTTATCTTATAGGCTAGCGTTTGACCACTATCGCACCATATACATAGTTGTTTAGATGATGCGATCGATGATGGTAAGCACGCTAGGCCTAGAATGGGAATTGTCTCTCAAGGACAGCTGCCGGAACACAGATGTTTGGCGACGGATTTTCTAACTTGAGGGTGGTAGCTGGCCAGGCGGTCACTAGATAGTGTCCTGCCACCATGCGGGTATGTTGGTTTCTTAACGATGTTTTTCCTTCACCGGAGGGCCACTGTAAATAGCGCACATACATTTTTCGATAGAAAAATCCATTGATGCACGCGGGGTTTGAACTCGGTACCTCTGGGATCAAATCCGAGCATTCTCCCGATTACGCCACCGGGCCCTCCCTCGTCTCTATGACAGGAGCCATCCACCGAACAAAGATACATCAGTGGCATGCTCGGTGTGAACCAGTTTAGTTGCGTCATTGTGTAGTTTATTTTAGTAAACTCGGGCCCAGTCTGGCACTTCGTCGGGATGCAGTTTTAGATATCAGGCCACTGATTTTCAATAATTCTAAAACCAATCCGTTCGAATTGAAATAAAGAAACCGATTGCAACATTGTAAATTGCAAAGACCTAAGTCAAGTAAAGGCAGATTCCGATCCAAATTTGCTTTCGAACGATTGTGAATAGCCCTAAAGATGTTTCCATCATCGGCAGCATGGATGGGTACTCTATCAGGTGATACAACGGTCGAGTGATTTTTTATGTAATTAAATATAGAGCAGCAAACAAGCATGCGGCCCACCTGATGCTAAGGGTCAATTTATACTAGAGCAGAGTCGAAGCGCATCGAAGCGTCGATCCAAAACTGAACATAACAAATTCAATCTTAATTCCACAGCGTAACGCACACATACATTACTTCTGAGATTTTAAAAAGACGCGCGCATTCTTCCGAATTCGCGCGTCTGCGCGTAACCAACGCAGATTGGTGCGCGCGCTTTCTTGCGTATCCATGCGCCCACTAGCGAACCTACGCGTCATCAGTCAGTTGGATGGAAATTACTACATGCCCCATTACTACACGTAAACAAGTGCGTGTGAGTTGTAAGGAATTTGACGCTTCGATGCGCTTCGACTCTGCTGTTATATAAATTGACCCTAAGTGGTTACCGCCGTCCATTAACACCTGCAATACCAGGGCCAATACTGGTGCGTTGCTTGCTCTTTTGAAAGAGGAATCTGATAAATCTGCTTTTGAAGCGACTCAGATCAACCTTCTGTGGGAAAGAAAGTCATCAGGCGGAAGGTGATGTTTGTTCTGTTAACAATAAGCGAGGTATGCGTACCTTGGGCATGGCGCGGCGCAGGATGTGCTTGTACTCCTCCTTGGTGACGTGCTTCTTGTTGTAGTGCGGCTTCAGCACCAGCTTCACCTCCTCCACCACGCGCTCCTGCCAGTTCAGCTTCTTCAGGAACTGACAACACAACACGTACTGCTCAGGTACCAGGTACTACTGGCTACACAACACACGTACTACTCAGGTACCGGGTACTACTGGCTACACAACACACGTACTACTCAGGTACCGGGTACTACTGGCTACACAACACACGTACTACTCAGGTACCGGGTACTACTGGCTACACAACACGTACTACTCAGGTACCGGGTACTACTGGCTACACAACACACGTACTACTCAGGTACCGGGTACTACTGGCTACACAACACACGTACTACTCAGGTACCGGGTACTACTGGCTACACAACACGTACTACTCAGGTACCGGGTACTACTGGCTACACAACACACATACTACTCAGGTACCGAGTACTACTGGCTACACAACACACGTACTACTCAGGTACTAGGTACTACTGGCTACTAATCCCGCGGGGACTGATATACTTCTACTGTGATACTACTGCGTGCCTGTGCCTGGGTTCTGTTACCTACTCTAATAGTGCGAGCCGTTCCTGACACATTGACTTTCGCATTTATTATATTGGTGTTGATAGAATCCCGAGCTAGACGTTGGTATGCATACATTTACTTTGTCAACTGTTCTCAGGGAGGTTAGAAAGCCACGGTTAATGTTTGATCCCTGATCCTTAGTTTGGTAGGTGAACATGAGTACATGTATGACCCAATCGAAGACGGCAAATTGTGGAAGTCACAGTTTTATTTGCTTTGCGAAACTTAAAGAACCAGGGAAGTTTAGGGATGTCAGATTGGATATCACCGTAATGTTTGCCTTTAATTATTTTAGAATTTTCCCAATATTTGGACCATGAGTTATGGAGATGGAATTTAGGAAGAAGACAGAACATAAATCATGTGCATAAATTTTAAAATGATCAAGAGAACCAATTTGGGAAGCAGATTTAGCACATGAATCAAATATAATAGGTACTGTATGTATTAAATAAAAAACAACAACAAATTAAAAACATACATAAATTCACGCCTTTTTTGCGTTGGGGTAGGCAGAGACTACATCTTTCCACATAATAAATAAAATATTTATATAATAATAGATTAGTTATAATATTATTATATAATAACAGAGTTTTACCTACCATTAAAACTCTTATTATGTCCGGAGCCTTATTCGAGGCCAAAGTAGACAGAATTAAGATAGCAGCTTCCGTTTCCAGTCGTACTTAGTAGTTGAAGTTCCTTTAACGACGGAAATGACGTGTCACGTGACTTCCGCCCGCCATTCTGTTCACCAGGTTGTGCTCGCCGCAAATTTCTTCATTGTGGTCTCAATATCCTAATTATATATAAACCTACCTAACACCAGGCAGAACTTACTGTAAGGCCTCGAATAAGGCTCCGGACATAATAAGAGTTTTAATGGTAGGTAAAACTCTGCTATTATGTCCTTCCGCCGTTATTCGAGGCCAAAGTAGACAGAATTGAGACATTGTTTGTTATCGCCTGGTGAACAGACGCCAATGTGATAATTAATTTGATAACTTGATAACAGTTATCCACATACAATTTGATTTAAATTCTTATTCCTTAATTACTTTCAGTGCATTGTTCCTTTTCTGTTAAATGTTCATATTACTAAGAGCCTCATAAACAAAAATTCTATAAAACAGAAAATTAATAAATTAAGTAAAATTCGAACAAAGTTTGTCAACACTTATCTATTCATTTATGCAACCCTATTGGAAAATTATTTTTCATTTTTTAATTAAAATCTTTATTTGAACTCATTTAGATGCATGCCTTCGAGTCACAAAAAATATGTACAGCGACCAAACTGAAACAAATGTTCAAGTGAATAACTTTTTCTTACCGTTAGCCAACATGCCGTTTAATTTTGCGGACTCATGTAGACCCTGTATTTGACCTAAAAGAGTTATTATTATTAGTGGGAAAGTTAAGACGACCCAACTCGATACAATTCAGAATTCACCACTTGAGTCTCTTGCTTGTCTGAAAAGCAGAAGAAAGTTAACTCGGGATCGCTTCAAAGTATGCAATATGTCAGTAGACATTGGATGGTTACCCAATCTACGCTTGTGATCGATTTTTATTTTATACTTCGCCATCCGCAGCATATTTATTTATTTTATTTATTATTATACTCTTTATTCAATTCACATCACGGGCTGCAAATCGCCCGGTCCTTTGGAAGGCATTGACGGAGCCGAAGCCAACGTCAAGAGGCCCTTTACAATATTAAATTAAATAAAAATATGATTTGTGGATGGAGAGATGAAAAACTATAAAAAGATGGTACACTAATTTATTATGGCTATGAATGTGTGCTGCTTGATGTCTGTTTTCTGGTCTATGGGACGAGGTACGGCACCCGCCAATTATGCCTCATTTCAAAATATTAAGGCGGGTGGTGACTAGCTATACACTGAATGGGCCCCCCATAAAGGCGGACCGTTATGTCGGCGCCGAGGGGCAACATTGGCGTGAATAGCTAAGGGTGTTGAGAGGTGTGCTGCACTTTCACTAAACGCTACTAGCGGCTTTATGCCTTTAACACTTCCACCCCTGAGCTTAGGTCTTAGCTCTTGCGATTCCCACCACCGGCCGGCCGGTCAAGGCAAGCCGGAGGTCAGAGGGTCTCATTTAGCCCTCACGGGATAGGGGTTCGCGGTGTCGCCACTCACCGTCGGCTCGCCACAAAGCCGCCCCTGCGGGATTATTTATTATTATTATTTTATTTTTTTTGATTAAGCATTTACAACTAGAACTAAAATCGATTTGGATATATATGCAAAATCCACCGCGAAAATCGGGAGCATATAAACCAATAAAAACCTGTCGATTTAAAAATGCGTTAAGAAACTATGTAAAAAATTATACTTGCGAAACAGTTCTGCAAAAACTTTAAAGGAGTGTTAATGTCAGATAATACGTTTAAATATTATTCAGTCTGGCAGGGTGTGCCGAAAACTAAGACTTATGTTCAGATATAATTTAAAATATTATAAAATATATAATAATTAATAAGATATACATAATATTAGCACTATTTTTGCAGTTTAACGGAACATAGCAACGTTCAAATTAGGCAAACAAAAATTAATTAATTATGATTTGCTGATTTTTACTTGAATCATCAACGTTGTGCTGTATCAGTCAAGTCTCATTAGATTAACTTTTCATTAATTACTATAAAGCATAGTGCATAGATGACTTAAGACCCGTACAAAGATCACAAAACATATCTAGAAGAAAAAAGCCTATACAACCTTGCCTTTACAAGAAAAAAAAAAGGATTTACATTAAAATGGCAAACGTGAGTGACTTCACGTCGAACACGTGAAGTCGCTCAGCACGCTTGGTGCCATTGCAATTTAAAATATCAATATGTACATAATAATTCTCACAAACATTCGACTCAGTATTCTAATATAGGTATTCTATTTAAGTAGGATACATAGCATACAATACATAGAGGAACCGCGGTCCTTGTACTTGTCCTGTACCAAGAATTGTTGTTGAATTATTTGAAAAATAAATAAATAAAATTATAATATAAAGGTACCTTATATTACAGCTGGGTCAGGACTTCATATTCGCATTTTAATATTATATTTTCCTGCAAACTGTATTTTACGTACAAATATTTAAAGGAAAACATTATGTTACCTCGTATCGTTGGGCAAATAACAAATCGATGCAAATATCTTAGTATGGACTATTATGATGATTCGCCAAAAAATGTGGATTCATGTAGCGAGGAGCAATAGAAAATTGACCCATTATCCCCAACTATTTGTCCTATCGTAACCCCATCGAGGAGCCGGTTTGTGAATAAAGGTTTGGAATGTCACCCGCTGAAAACTAAATACACTCTGTCCTTAAACATATTGTTCAATGTTAACAATATGTTTCTGTCGAAAAATATTGTTAACATTGAACATTAACCAAGGTCATTCTCAGCTCTCACAATTCCATTATCTAATACCTACTGTGAATGAAGGCATGTCGACATGACATTGATATATAGGTGGTCAATTCAATGCTAAAATTTGATTACATCATGCATATACAGCCTTTCCGTCAAATATGATTGGAGACGACAGCCTTAGATTAAAATGAGAGAAAAACATCGCTAGAACTCCTTTTCTCAAAATAGTCTGTACACCTAGCTTAAGCGGCGCGCTTAGTAAAAGTTGACATATTTCAGTATTACAAAGACTAGAAAGTCTAAATAAAAGTCTAGAATATGTGGAATGCATATGGTCACAGAATAATGAATAGTACAAGATATGGTCAACATTATAGTATATTTTTAAATAAAAATGTATGGTATAATTACCCATGGGTCTATACTAATCGACGCATTGTCGGTCGCGCTACTTTATATGCTTAATAAACTTTTATATACTACGTTATAAAAATACAGTAAACAATATATTATTAGGTTTTAGTTAGTTACTTAAACAAACAAAAAGGGTACGTAATATATATAAATAAATATATATATTTTTTAATGAGTTTTATCAAAACTTGGTTAAGTCGCTACTATACATATATATTTTGTATTATGTTAATATCTTTTCACTTGACTATTCCTTTGCAACGTGAAGCATTGTTGAAAGTGCTGCAGAATAAAGGATATTTGCCATACTCACCAATTACAAATGATTCCTGCATCCCGCATAAGCAGGAAACTACATAATTGCATATATTTGTGATATAATAATTATAAAAAAATTAAATGTCCCATGGATGATGTCCTCCCTTGACGTGTCCGTCAACGGCGAACCTAGCTCCGAACGTGAGAGCGTAGCTGGCTGGCAAAACCAAACTTGGTTATAAAAAGTCTGTTGCTAGACGCACAATACAACTATCCTGATGAGTTGAAGGACCACGGCTGATTTCGTAGTGTAGCGGTGCGGTGGAGCGATCGCTCTGATCTTAACCAAACGGTGTCGTGGGACCAGGTTGATTATAGTTAGTTTATCAGGTACTACTAATTACTAAATTAAAGTCTTATCTTTTATTGCTAGCATCATGTTTAATCCCTTAAACGGTCTAGTATATCAATGCAAACGGTGCCATGCAGCGACCGGTCTGGTTTTAATTTCAGTACTATTATGATGATTTAATCCCCTCAACAGCCAAGTATATCATTGCAAACGGTGCCCTGGAGCGACCGGTCTGGTTGTCATTTAATTACTATCATGATGATTTAATCCCAGAATGGTCAATTATATCAACGCAAACGGTGCCGTGGAGCGACCAGTCCGGTTGTCAAATAATTACTATCATAATAATTTAATCCCTTGATGGCCAAGTATATCAACACAAACGGTGCCGTGAAGCGACCAATCTGGTTGTCATTAAATTGCTATCATGATGATTTAATCCCCGATGGCCGAGTATATCAACCGCAAACGGTGCCGTGAAGCGACCGGGCTGGTTGTCATTTAATTACTATCATGATGATTTAATTACCATCACTATGATATAATCCCCCAATGCCAAGTATATCAACGCAAACGGTGCCGTGGAGCGACCGGTTTGGTTGTCCTACTAGTACTACTGGGTCCAAGTTGCGCAGCCTAGGACCCAGAAAACTCTCTTCTCTTGCGCAGAGAAAGAGGAACTAGCAAATTTTTTTTTTCTTCGTATATTCAAGGCATCATGTAGCATTAAAGAATCAACGTTAATAGAAATAGGTACTCAATTATATCATCTCCCCTTTCCCCTCCAAGATATCAAACAATTTTCAAATAATTGAAAGTTTAAACCTTGAAATCATACCATATTAATGAAAATTGCATATTAATTAATCTATCTCCCTTGAGGGATATTTAAGTAACAGCATGCGTAATCGCACCCCAAGATTCAGATTCCCCAGTCACTCGTAATTTCTTAATTCATATGTAATGGAAACATAAAATTGTCCACTAGACCGGAGGCTAGTCTACTTTTCACAGGCGATCGTGATAACTAGACGCCATATTTGTAAGTAGTGGCAATTAATTTTATAAAATATCTATATCTAAACTGAGGGTATCTTAAGATTTAATGAAATAAAGGAATCAAACTATGCGACAGGATTTAACTAGCTAGCTCGGTGCCAGCGCCGGGTCGGCGAAACTCATACAGATTGAATAGATAAAAGGTTCTGTCGGATACCACCTACCCCCAAGAGGCGGGTAGGCGCTTCATTCCAAGTAATTTTAAAAGTTAGCTTACCTGATTCGTATGGTTTATGATACCTTAATAATTTTACAGCTGATTGCCTCCTTGCGTAATCGCTTACGCTTGCAATATGTATGTTTCCAAGGACCCCCATCACCGCTTGTGGATGAGGAAAACGGAGATACACCCGCGAACAATTTTCATTATTTCTCGACATTAAAACGTTATCGCTATTTTAATAAAACGCGAACATATAAAACTATGTCGGTAGATACAAAAAATAAAAGTACTTTTAACGAAACTTTTACAAAATTTGATAGAAACTACAACTATTACAAGATGTATTCAACAAACGTGAAGGTTTTAATTTTAAAAATAATTATTCGAACGCTAACAGCGTTAACACAAGTTACGACTCGGAAATTTAAGACGCCAATGAAGAAATTTGCGACGAGCACAACCTGGTGAACAGAATGGCGGGCGGAAGTCACGTGACACGTCATTTCCGTCGTTATAAGGAACTTTAACTACTAAGTACGACTGGAAACGGAAGCTGCTATCTCAATTCTGTCTACTTTGGCCTCGAATAACGGCGGAAGGACATAATACTAAAAATATATTAGTTTAAATGTATATTCTTATATTATATCGATGTTTATTTGTGTTTATATTATAATATATCACATCGATATGATTACAAACCTATTTTCCAGTGTGTTCTTCTGTTGTCCATCCAAATTTAAATGAGTAACAACGTCCCACGGTTTATTCCGCCTTAAAAATATCCTTTGTCCTGTGGCCTGTTCTGTTCCACAATATTAGGTAACCCAACTGCCTCTGTGACAAATTCCAGCCTAATCGGTCGAGCCCTAGTTAACAACTTTAATATTATTATTAACATTCAAAAATTGCTTATGATCTGATGATAGTAGATGATAGTAGGGCAGGGAGTACCCTGCAGCTTTATTTTGAAAGATTAAATTATTCTAAGTATAATATACGACGATATTTTATGCAAACATAAGCAAGTTGCAATAGCCCAGTGGCTAAGGCATCGGCCGGGCGATCGCGGGATCGTGAGTTCGATCCCCACACATTGGACTATTGAGGTGAACCCACTCCAGACACAAGCATATTTAGCTTAGTTGTAGGAGTTAACAGGACCACTAGTAGTAGTAACTAGTAATAGTAGGCCAACATTGCCAGTAAGCTTTTGCAAAAAAAAAATACATAGTGAAGTTTGAGATTAATGTAAACAACTTTTTAAAAAGCACAATTTTAATTTGCGTCCGATACGCAGGAGAGTAGAAATTAAAATAAATAATGAACTAAATCTAACACATAAATCAGCTCTGCACTACCGGGATTTGCCGGGGATTGTTTTGTATTTCAACACAATTCAGCGCATCTACCAGTATATATTATGTTACTCTTTGTCAGTACCCTTAGTACGAGTTTTCACACCAAACTCGATATCGCATATCGAACAAATTTTGTATGAAAAACAGTTAAGCGCCTCTAGTGGTTACTACACTTCACTACATTTTTTTTTTAAAGACCAATCAGGGAGCTGGAATAAGTGGAAAACTATGTGAGATCTGTCAAAAGCGTTAGCGATAAAAACTCGTACTGAGGGTATTGTCACATGAGTAAAGAAGTTACTCATGTGGTATTGTCGTCTAGACGCTTACATGGCAGTTTACGTGTTTATAATTATGACACGCTAGAACTGGAATACATGACTACTTATCTAAATGTAAATAAAATATTATTGTATCCTCCAGGATCCCAAGATGAAGAGTTTAGTGGTGTTATTGGTGGTGGTGGCAGCCGTCAGCGCCGTCTCCTTCTATGACCTCGTCAAGGAGGAATGGACTGCCTTCAAGGTTGGTTCAATCATTTCATTACCATTTTACTATACCTACCTACTAACTACTTACATAAACTTTGGTTAAAATATAAGTAGACTCACGGCAGTGCATCAGCCTAAAGGGCGACACACCAGCCGAGGATTATAAACATAAAAGCACATTTAAGACGTATTATGTAAAATATCAAATTCGTATACAGGGTTACAGGAGAAGTCGTGCTAGATCCGTGAAGGGCGTGGAGTACCCGTCATTTCTGACTTATTTCTCTATGAAACACCCCACCCTAAACTTAACCCTTTTCGAGATATACGACTTTTTTTTTTTTAATTGCCGATTTTTAGGCTACTACATTAATTTGTGTTTTTTTTTACGTGTCTTATTATTATTGTTGTTTCATTTTTACTTGTGTAATAAGATGCTTTAACGCGTTAATAATCAAAATAGTGCATAAGTTAGTTGAATAGACTGTAGTAGACAACTGAAAGTTAAGAAATTTAAAAAAATATTAGCAAGTTTATTTTTCTCTAAGGAATATCTAAAAAAAATATTATGGCACTTGTTCGGCAGATGTTTTTCAAAATATCTACGGTTCATCAGCTATCCAACGAGGTATAGCAATCTAGGGTTTGTATTACATTTTGTGGAAAAAAGTAGTTTTATAGGCGACAGTGTAGAAGATAATTTACAATAAAAAGTAAAATAAAACAATAGGTAAAGCATGAAATGTCATCAGGATGCGACAATGTATCCGACATAGAGGCGCCCATGTTGAACATGAACTGTAAAATAAGGAAAAGTTGTGTGAAAACATTTAGCAAATGACTATATTTTTAATATATTAATATATTTT